>JAUELO010000297.1:510112-522428 GCA_032357855.1 Amphibolips quercusostensackenii | reverse complement strand
AAGAGAAATATATTCTAAAAATCACTTTCCTAACATTCTAATCAAAACACAACACATAACTTCTTTAAGAGGCAATTTCGCGTATGTATCCCCTTACAAAATGCTACGAACCAGCTTATCAACACTTTTTCATCAACTCTCGTCCAAATTAACTCTTAGAAAGTAATTTCACAAAAAAAGCTATACCTTTTTTATGTAAACATAGAGGAGATGATAAATGAAAAGCTCAGAAAAATATAACATACCTGTGTAATCAGCGAGCATTGAGCTCTGAGGAAGCGGCGGCTTCTAATCGGAATTATTGACCTTGTTGCATAGACGCCGACTCCGTGAAATACAAAAATTGAACGTTTAAGAAGATATTAATTTATATGTTATTTCTTCATTTGAATTTAACAAAATTTGTAAAATGAAAAATAATACCAAATAGGTACAAGCAGTGGACAATTTAAGTTTAACATTTATCATTTATCACTGTTTTTTTTTTGTTTGATATAAAGTCCAATGTAGGCTTATGCCAAGAAGATCATGTGCCGATCAGATATTTAACTTGAGACAAATTTTAGACAAAAGTATTAAAGTGAACAAGAAAGTTTTTTGTACATATCTTGATCTGAAAAAAGCCTTTAATAAGGTGAATATAATTAAAATCTGGAAAGTTCTGAAAAAATATGGAGCCAATAGTTGGCTCCCATAAGCAATAAAAACAATATATGTATCTGTATATATATTTTTGTGTGTGTAATAATAATAACATAAAATGCAATTGAGTATATGTTTTCATATGATACAGGGTGTTAACCAAGGATGTGTTTCATCCTCTTGGCTATTTATTATACAAGTATTCACGGACCAATGTTTTAGAATAGCTCTATATTAGACAAAGAAGGTGTTTATCTCGGGTCTGTAAAAAAGCGAGGATTAGCGATTGCAGATGGTTAGATTGTTACGGCAGAATCAGTATATAATTTTCATAAAATGTGGAGTAAATTAAATACTGACATGGTATGTATGTGTTCTAAATAATGGATTTATGGGTCTTTATAATCAACATCTTTCAATCGTAACGGAACAATAAAGTATATATTAAATGCAAAACGGAGTTTCAAAAAGTACATAGAAAGTAATCCAAAAGGCGCCTGTGACATAAGTACAAATCGCTTAAAAAGTAGGATAATAGTACATGTGTTACTGGCTAGATACATAATTAAATTACAGGACTTGTTCGCGTTATCATAGTAATACATAAACGTTTCAATATAATATCTTTTAATCCCAGTGCTTGCATTTTTTTTCTTTATAGTACATTTCACCTAAATGATTGAAAACAATTTCAGACCTTTACTTCTATCAATAATAATACGTTTACGGTAAATTAGACAAGACAAAATAATTAAATCTTAACAACATGGGTCTTGAGATTAACTTGAAGGGAACAAAAAATATTGTGGTTAAAAAAAGGGACGAAAACACAGTATGTAACATAAACTTTTAGTGAAGACCAAAAAATGTATAATTTCTGTTTGTTCAGAAGGAGCAAGGGAAAAACAATAGAGATATAAGTATTCTTTATATAAAGCTTTTTTTCAATAAAGTTTTGTAAGAAGCAGTAGTACCTTGGGATATCTGATTTTTGTTCTTTAAGCAATATAAAAAGGTATATACAAAGATTTCCAAGGAAGTATTGAAGATCAACACATATACAATATAATATAAATATTTTTCTTAATTAACTTCAATTTCATGTCTGAAATTCTATTTAATATAAAAAAGACCACAATATTTAACCGTAATTTTTTTATCAAAATTATCCTGATGAGAAGGTCTACATTTGTTTCGAAACATGTTTGTTTCTAGCAGTATGTAAGAGACAAAAAAAGTATTTAAAAAATCAGAGGTTGGTTTGTACTTTGGTTAACTCTTTCCTTTTTCTTGAATTTAATAATCACTAAATTTAATAATTCAATTTTATTTATTATTCTTGCTAGCTGTAAGGGCACCTGCATCATGAAAAAATACATTAATAGTTCCAAATTTTTTAAGGAAATAAATGTATCTAAAATTTCTTAAGAATAACTTGTGATATGATAAAATTAGACCATAAGAAAAGTTTATCATTTTTGTTGCAGCTACTTTATCATGTTCTCGAAATAAAATTTTTTCTGAAAATAAGAATACTTTAAGTGTGAAACTAGAATATGACAATGGCTGCATTCTCATTTTCCGCTGTCTCATTTTTCTTGCAACACAAAATAACACCTAACAATGTACTTTTGAAGATCGGCGTTTTTCTGTGATAATAGTTCAATTTCCGAGCAATCCCAGAAATATTTCAGTAAAAGTGTGAAAAACTGTTTGCATTGTACAAGAAGTTGAAACAAAAAGACTAGGAAAATTAAAATTTATAGAAATTTAATAATTAAAACTAAATAAATATATATTTTGCAAGACTTTGATAGAAAACTCATGATAAATTATTTAAAACAATTTGTTTCTCATCAGCTAAAATATAATTACATTTCCCCCAATTTCTTGTTTCAACTCTGTCTTTAACTTCTAGTACCATGCCACGAAAAATTTCTGAAATTATTCTGATAAGCGACCGCAATTGTACAGAAATTTACCTTGGAAACAAATGCATGAACATTAAAAAATGTTTAATATTTTAAATGTGATAAGAAATAAAGAAAAAATTTCAAATTGGAATACCAATCGCTATGACTATGCTGATGAGTAGCTCCATGACTATTTTCATCACGAGTACTACGTCTCAGACCATTATTATCTATGACTTCTAAAAAATAAATTATGATTAATTTTTAATGATTTTTTATCAATGTAAACACTTAATACGTGCCTGCTTGACCCTTATTCTCTATTTAAAAAAATTAATTAATTTTATATTGTTAATTTCATTACATAATTCATAGTTTGAAAATTTCTTCCTTAAAAAGGTTGCAACATATTTAAATTCTGAGTAAAATTTAAAAAATGAGCCCAGGATGAAGTAATTTTGTCAGCTTTTTGGAAAGCTATATGTATTGCAAACTTATTTGAAATTAAATAATGTTTTCTCAGATTTTAAGTAATATCCTGAATAATAAACATTTTTTTAATGTTCTTGCACTCATTTTAAAGATAAATTTCTGAATAATTTTAGCAGCATATCAGTAATATTGTTAAAAAAAATGTCTTGTATTGTGCAAAAAGTTGAATTTGGAGCGAAAAAGTTTAGAAAATTCACATATATGGGGAAATATTCGGCTGCGTCTAGTCGTCCCGAAAAACTGTCGAAACTGGAAAATCAGCCTTACTTGACAAATTTTTTTGACAAACTGATCTCTTTTCATTTAGACGTACACGATTATTCTGACAAGTTACTGATATTCTATAGAAATTAAGTTTTAAAATGAGTGCAGGAATATTGAAAAATATTTAATATTTCTGATATAATATAAAATTTAAGAAAACATTAAACTTTTAATTGTTTTTGTAATAGCTTCTTCATAAATTGACAAAATGACTTCATTCTGGGCTCATTTTATTCATAATTTATATATATTGAAATATTAAAGGCAAAACAATTTCTAATTCATGTTTTATAAAATAAACAAATTTCAAGTGCTTAAAAATAGGCGCCCACATACTAAATAATAGTAGTGCTTTCAGTGAGTGTCGATGAAAAAAAATTAATCGATTTTTAGAAAATAAAAAACTATTTCTATTATCACAAAAAAACGCTTTGGATGCAAAATCATATTATGCAACGAAAAAAAAAGTTTCGGCATTTAAAAATTAAGTTATTAAGCGTATATCAAAATATTGTAATTTAAATCAATGCAAGAATGGATTTTAGTAAAAGCTTGTGAGTAATACAAAAAATTTTAGGAAAGAAAAACTGCGTACTTCAAAATTGAAATAATAAAATTAATCTAATTTTATAAAATCGTTTATATAAAATAAAATTGGATTTTTTTTCATTAAAATTTCAATAATGTATGAAAAATAAAAAGATTATCTTCTCATAAAATTATTGTAAAATTAAGAAACCAAAAACTAATAGATAATTTTTCGAGAAAAAAATTAATTTTTAAACTGTTGAATCGAATGGCGCTATTAGTTTTTACGTATCTTGCATTTATATTCAATTTAGAAATTAACATTTTTCTTACAAAAATGTGAGACTGTATTTTAGAGAATTTCAAAACCAATAAAATGTGTTTTGAAAAAGTGTCTCTAACATGATTTTGTGAAAAGAGCCTTCAAGTAAAGCTCAAGTTTAATTTGAATATACTGCGTCTCTCGTAGAGCGCATGCGCATGCATGGTGCTGCTACCATGACGCATTGGCGCAGTGGCTCTCGCTTCTCTCACGATTTTTCGTTTATGAATAAGTGAATTCTGACTTCAATTGATTGCAAGTTTAATGAATTTGGTCAGTGATATTATTATTTTTATTGTCTGTTCAGTTTCTTTAAAATAGATAAGTTTTAGTTTAATATTGAAGAATGAGTAAATAGCTTAAAGGAAACCGGAAATGTGTCCTTGAAAAAAGTTAGGTTAACTGAAATGTATTTTTAGAAAAATTAAACATCTTCGAGGCTTATGGTGTGCAGAAATTGGCAAACGTACTGCTGAATCACCAAAGTTGACTTGATTCTAAGGAATATTTGTGTGCCTTTTCTTGCGCACAAATTTGAAATAACATGAACATGTTGAAAATCTACAAATTCAGGTAGCTGGTTAGTATGGTCATATGTAATTTGATGTATCTTTTGTACAATTTATATATTGCTTGTATTTTTTTATGTACCTAATTATTTATTAATTAATTTCAGAAAAAATTGATGAATTGTGATTCCCTTAGTAGATATAGGCTGCTGATTTTTTTTTTGTGAATTCAGATTAAAAAAGATAAATTATCCCGGGATATCATGTTGCTATGAGGGAACAAATTGACAAAGAGATAGAAAAAGATTGACATGGACAAACAAAGGATAGCCTTGGTTCAAGAAGAAGAGATAGTGCAATTAAGTTATCTTTTTTTTAATATTGAAAGTCATTGTCTAGAAGAAAATTATAAGGATTGTGCTTGTCGGCTTTGGTTTTTTCTGGTTTGTTGAGGAGATCAGGGGAGAATCTAGCAGATTATTTCTTCTTTCATTAATTCAACTCCTTACCCGCATGTTCGTATAGCTACATTACTATAAAGCTAGATGGTATGACAAATACTCATTTCTCCGTTAGACTTTCCCGTGAAATAATTCAAAGTAGTTCCTCTATATTCATTGCTAAGTAGACTGAGGGCCTAGTTTAATATTATAAATTATACGAAGACGTCCACTTGCTACGAAAATGTACTTCAAAGTGTCTCTCTGCATCTTATTCCTATTCATTTTGATTATTGGTGAGTAATTTCATTATTTTTTGAGTGAATTTTTATAATAACTAGCATCATCAGCGCTAGGGTGTTTCCAAAAAAACTAACTTTAAAAAAATGCAGGTGCTCCTTAATATTTCGGTTCCAAATCATACAAAAATATTACTGTATAAGTTTGAGCCAAGGAGTGGACTTAGTGCTCCCCAAGCGGAGCACAGTGGGGCAAAAAAGTACCGGTGGACCAATCAATTTTTAGCCTACACTATTCATCCGATTTGAACGGTTTTTTTGCATTAAAGTAGATTTTTGAAATTTTTTTAAATTCAGATTTTGAAAAGATTTGTGTAATTAGATTTTTTTTAATTTTCTAAAAATTTGTTATTTGTCACCAAAGTTAAAGTTTTTTTTTAACTTTTCCCAAGTGCCATTTCTTTTGAGACATTTAGATTGATCAAAGAAGATATTAAAACGGTGTTACGACTACATGGAAATAATTTTCAGTTGGTATTTTATTTATTTTAAAAAATTTTTATTGTGTTATAAACAAATTATTGAAGAAAAGTCATTTTTTGGGATTGGCAATGTTTAGCTCATTGAAATTAATAAACTTTCTATAAAATGTGAGTAAAATAAATGTTTTATTACCATTCATCAAGAATAGATGCTTTTTGGCCATTGTTTAAACAAATCTTATAAACAATTTTTATAAACAAATTAACAGTTCAGCAACTTTTCAATGAATAGGCTCAATTTTTGTTAACAGAATCAACTAAGTATGTCTTTTCGATGACTCTTTAATGTAATACGTTGCTAATTGACAACAATTATTTATTATCCAAAAAATTTTTGTTGAAAAAATCACAGTTACAATTAATAGGATTAATTTTTGAATACGGAATCAACTAAGAATGTCTTTCCGATGACTCTTTGCTTTGATACTTTACAAATTGCCAAATTAAGTTTTACTTAATTCCGCAAAAAAAGTTTAGCCTATGCATTGAAAAATAGTTGCACTGTGAATTTTTTTCTAACAATTGTTTTAATAATAAATAATTATTTAATCAATTTAGTATTGCTTATAAATATCTTCTACTATATTAATACTAGATAGTTACGGTTTTTTTTCGATATTTAAAACTTTTTGTCCACTTTTCACTCAGAGCGAGGTAATAATTAATTAAATTTGATTAGCCTTATTGTTTAAACAACTGATTATTGTTTATAACTATCTTTTCCTATAGTAGTGCTAGATAGTTGCTGTTTTTTTGAAATTTTCAACTATTTCTTCACTTTGATTTTAGAGTGAGGTAATAATTAATTTAATTTCGCTAAAATAATTGTTTGAACAAATAATTATTGTTTAAAACTATCTTCCCTTACATTAATGGTAGAAAGTTGCGGTTTTTTATGAAATTTTTACCTTTGCTTGGGCTTTTTAGTTACAAACAAATAATAAATCAAAATCAGGAAGAATAATTTTCTTAACAATCTCTTTCTTCTTTTGTAAATATATTTTTCTAAAATACAAAAAAAATATTTGTAAAATTGATATCTGACTTCAATTTCCTTCTTAGTAGGAACAAAAGTCAGGAACAATATTTACCATCACATGCCATCTGGCTTTATAGTGAAGTAGTCATACAAGCATGCGGGTAAGAAGTTCAATTAATAAGAGAGTGAGTAATCTTCCAGATCCTCTCCTGATCTCGTTAACAAACCAGAAAAAAAACCAAAGCCAAAAAATAAGACGCGGAGTACCCAGCTTCATATTTTATTAAGACCTATTTTTAATCTCTATATATGCATATTATCATCAATGACAACGTATTTTTTCAGGGCAAGAGGGGGGGGGGCGATTGTAAAATATTCGCAATTCCAATTTTTTTACGCTTTGCAATAAGTTTCGTGTTGTAATTCACAACAAAAATTTTAAAAGTCATTTACAGACCTACTCCTCCTACTTACTTCTGATTATTCCATTCTTTGTTTTTGTCTCAACTGTGAGGTAAAGTTTTTGTTTGAATTGATATTTTTTTTTAAATTGACTTTTTAAATAATTCACGTAAGGAAAATACAATATTATTTAAAGAAGATTCTTGTTGAAGTCCATTTATTATTTGTCTAGCGCAACTGTCAGGGATTACTCTGAAAGAAGATAGTTATAAACAATAACCTATTGTAATTAAATTATTACCTTACTAGGTGAAAGGGGGCAGAAAATTAAAAATGTTTGAAAAACTGCAGCTGCCAAGCATTAATATAGGAGAACATAGTTATAAACAGTAATAATTTTTTAAACAATAAGGTTTGCTAAAGTGCATCAATTACTACCTTACTCTGAGTAGAAACTGGACAAAAACTTGAAAATTTCAGAAAAAACCACAACTTCCTAGCATTATTCAAAGACAGTATAATTTTTTTAAATAATGCCACATTTTTTAAACGATTATTTTTGTTAACTTGCATTAATTATTATCTCACTTTAATTGAAATGTTAAAAACATGTTGAAAAATTTAAAAAAGAACAACTTTTATCTAATTTCTTTGCGTAGCTTGTGTCGTTTGTCCAAAAATTTAATTTTTTTATTTTTAATGTTGTTTTTACGAATAAACAAAAAACTACGCATTCTATCAAAAAAATTATGCGTACAAAAATTGTAGCTCTTTTTTGAGCTAACAGCTTCTTTCTTCATTATTTTTTTCGTAGCTTGTGTGGCTTTTTGAAAAATTTTATTTTGTTATTTTTAACGTTAATTTTTACGACAAAAACAAAAACTACGCGTTCTACCAAAAATTTGCTATGACATATCTGTATCTATTTTTTAGATGTGCAACTTTTATTTATTCATTTTTTGCATAGATTGTTTCGTTTATCCAAACATGTAATTATTTTATGTTTCATTTTATTTTTCACGATCAATACCGAAATTTCGCGTTCTATCAACAAATTTTAAATGAAAAATTTGCAGCTATTTTTCGGGAGAACAACTTTGATCTAATTATCTTTTCATCGCGCCTTGTGTCATTTGTCCAAAAATTTAATGTGTTTATTTTTGATATCGTTTTTATGAATAAAACCAAAACCGCGCATCTTATCAAAAGAGTTTTTACGATTAGGACAAAAACTACGCTCGAAACGAAACGTGTCGTTCGTTCAAATATCTAATTTTTTCATCAAAAAATAATTTCTATAAGATTAGTAGCTCTTTTTTAAGTAAACAGCTGTCTTTAAATTTTTTTTCGAAGATTGTGTTGTTTATCCAAAAATGTACTTTTTTAAATGTCGTTTTCCACGAATAACACAAAAACTACGCATCCTATCAAAAAATAATTATCAAAAAATTTGTAGCTGTTTTTCAAGTGAACAACTTTTGTCTTATTTTTCTTTTTGTTGCTTGTGTCGCTTGTCTGAAATTGTATTTCTTTTTTTTTATTCTTATTTTTTACGATTAAAAGAAAAGCTCATCGTCCTATTTGAAAATTGTTTACAGCAAATTTGTAAATTTTTCTTTGGTGAACAACTTTAGACTTTTAATTTTTTTCGTACCTCGTGTCTTTTTTTAACAAATTTAATTTTTTTATTTTTTGTATTAGTTTTTACGATGAAAACAAAAACCACGCATCCTTACGAAAAATTATTTTGACATATTTGTAGCTTTTTTTTTAATTAACAACTTTTATCCAAACATTTTTTGCATAGATTGCGTCGTTCGTACAAAAATTTAATTATTTTATTTTTAATTTGATTTTTACAATTAAAACCAAAACTAAACGTTTTATCAAAAATTTATTAATAAAAAATTTGCAGTTTTTTTTTTTGAAAAACAACGTTGATCTCATTAGCTTTTTTACGTAGCTTGTGTATTTTGTCAAAAAATTTAATTATTTATTTTTAATGTCGTTTTTTATGAATGAAACAAAAACTACGCATTTTATCAAAAAATGATGAATTGCAAATTTGTATCTCTTTTTTGAGTCAACAGTTGTATTATTTTTTTGCAGCTTGTGTCGTTTGTCCATAAATTTAATTTATTTATTTTTAATTTCATTTTTTAGGATTAAAACAAAATCAACGCGTCCTGGCAAATAATTATCATGACACATTTATAACCCTTTTTTGAAACTTTTATCTATTCATTTTTTGCATATATTGTGTCGTTCCTCTAACTATTTTATTTTTTTATTTTTGAAGATTAAAGACAAAACTACGCGTTTCATCAAAAAATGATTTATGAAAAATTTGTAGCTATTTTTTAAGTAAACAACTTTCGTGTTATCATTTTTTTCTTAGCTTGTGTCATTTGTCGAAAAATTTCATTTTTTTATTTTTAATTTTATTTTTCAGGATTAAAACAAAATCTACGCGTCCTGTCAAAAAATTATCATGACACATTAAAGCCCTTTTTTGGATGAGCAACATTTATCTATTTATTTTTTGCATATATTGTGTCGTTCGTGCAACTATCTAATTTTTTTTCACGATTAAATCAAAAACTACGCGTTCCATCAAAAAATGATTTATAAAAAATTTGTAGCTCTTTTTTAAGTAAACAACTTTCGTGCTATCATTTTTTTCTTAACTTGTGTCATTTGTCCAAAAATTTAATTTCTTTATTTTTCATTTTATTTTTTAGGATTAAAACAAAATCTACGCGTCCTGTCAAAAAATTATCATGACACGTTTATAACCCTTTTTTGGATGAGCAACTTTTATCTATTCATTTTTTGCATAGATTGTGTCTTTCGTGCAACTATTTAATTATTTTATTTTTAACGATTAAATCAAAAACTACGCGTTCCATCAAAAAATGATATATAAAAAACTTGTAGCTCTTTTTCAAGTAGACAACTTTCGTGTTATCATTTTTTTTAATGTTGTGTCATTTATTCAAAAATTTAATTTCTTCATTTTCAATTTTATTACTTAGGATTAAAACAAAATCTACGCGTCCTATCAAAAAATTATTATGACATATTTGCAGCTCTTTTTTGAATGAGCAACTTTTATCTATTTATTTTTTGCATAGATTGTGTCTTTCGTCTAACTATTTAATTATTTTATTTTTTACGATTAAAACGAAAACTACGCGTTTCATCAAAAAATGATTTATAAAAAATTAGTAGTTTTTTTTTAAGGAAGCAACTTACGTCTTATTATTTTTTTCTTATCTTGTGTCGTTTGTCCAAAAATTTAATTTCTCTATTTTTAATTTTATTCTTCAGGATTAAAACAAAAACTACGCGTGCTATAAAAAAATTATTATGAAACATTTATAGCTTTTATTTGGATGATTCATTGTTTGCATATATTGTGTCGTTCGTCCAAATATTTAATTATTTTATTTTTTACGATTAAAACCAAAACTACACGTTTCATCAAAAAATGATATATGAAAAATTTGTAGTTCTTTTTTAAGGAAGCAACTTACGTTTTATTATTTTTTTCTTATCTTGTGTCGTTTGTCCAAAACCTTAATTTCTCTATTTTTAATCTTATTTTTCAGGATTAAGACAAAAACTACGCGTGCTATAAAAAAATTATTATAAAACATTTATAGCTTTTTTTAGGATGATTCATTGTTTGCGTAGATTGTCTCGTTTGTCCAACTATTCAATTATTTTATTTTCTGAGATTAAAACCAAAACTACGCGTTTCATCAAAAAATGATTCATGAAAAATTTGTAGTTCTTTTTTAAGGAAATAACTTACGTCTTATTATTTTTTTCTTATCTTGTGTCGTTTGTCCAAAACCTTAATTTCTCTATTTTTAATCTTATTTTTTAGGATTAAGACAAAAACTACGCGTGCTATAAAAAAATTATTATGAAACATTTATAGCTTCATTTAGGATGATTCATTGTTTGCATAGATTGTGTCGTTTGTCCAACTATTCAATTATTTTATTTCCTGAGATTAAAACCAAAACTACGCGTTCCATCAGAAAATGATTAATGAAAAATGTGTAGCTCTTTCTCAAGTAAACAACTTTCGTCTTATCATTTTTTTCGTATCTTGTGTCGTTTTTCCAAAAATGTGACAAAAAATTTGTAAATTCTATTTTGGTGAACAACTTTAGTCTTTATTCTCTATTGTACCTTGCAATTTACATCTATGTATTTTTTACATGGATTGTGTCGTTTGTTTAGAAATGTAATTATTTTATTTTTAATTGTATTTTTTACGATTAAAATGAAAACTACGCGTTCTATCAAAAAATTATTGATCACAAATTTGTAGCTCCTTCTCAAGTTAAAATTTTTTTTTTTTAATTTTTTTGTAGTTTGTGTCATTCGTTTAAATATTTAATTGTTTCATCTTTAATCTCATTTTTTTAGATTAAAGAGAAATATACTTATCCTATCTAAAAATTATTAACAACAAATTTATAGATCCTTTTTTGGTAAACAACTTTAATCTATAAAATTTTTTTGTACCTTGTGTCATTTATTGAGAAATGTTATTTAATTTTTTCATTTTGAATGCTGGTTTTTACGATTAAAACAAAAACTATGCGTTCCATCGAAAAATTATTATGACACACTTGCAGCTCTTTTTTGGATGAGCGACTTTTATCTATTTATTTTTTGCATAGATTGTGTCGTTCGTTTAAATATCTAATTGTTTTATCTTTGATCTTATTTTTTACAATAAAAGAAAATCTAATCGTCATATCTAAAAATGATTAACAACAAATATGTAGCACTTTTTTAAGTTAATAACTTTTGTCTTATTATTGCATTCTCACCAATAAGAAGGTATTGGTTTTATGTGGAAAATAACTTTCGCGGATTTCATCAAATGTCGACGCTTTGAGGCTCCCTGAATCAGAAAATAGTATATTGTGCTACGAGTGGAGAACGTGGTCGATTGTGAATGAGCATTCGTTTGACGCGCGAGCGAAGCGAGCGTGGTAAGAATGCGAGTTGACAATCGACC
>JAUELO010000297.1:463945-477837 GCA_032357855.1 Amphibolips quercusostensackenii | reverse complement strand
TAACTGATATTGCATCATATCATGTAACAAACGTTCGGCATTACAATCGACACGAGTAGAATATAACGTTTTGCGACTTACTCTCAAGGATAAATTAGAAAAATGTAACCTTGAAGTTATTTGCGCTTCATATTCTCGAATCATTTAATACCTTTATCTTTTAATATATCTCCCTCTTTGTCTCATTGTTCGAGAAGATTCTGCATTATAATCGACACATGTGGAGTATAACGTTTTTGCAACGCAAAAATGTAATGAATTCTTTCCAGAAATTGCGCAGTATAATTTTAATGACTCTATCAGAAATATTCTAAAAAAAACTTAGCACTGCAACTGTAGAGAACAAAATTTTGACCTCTAAATTAAAATTAGTTAGCTGAAAAAAAGTAATTCCTCGATTGCTCCTTTAAACTAGTTTATGCAGTAGCTTTTGCGTATGATTCAAAATTTTTCCAAATATTTTCATTAATTTTGTATTTTTCTAAATTTTATTTTAATCATTAACGTGTAACAGGCAAAAACTGACATTTCTTAATAAAAGATGAAAAACGAGCATATATCTGTGGATAAGAAAGGCATGTGAATTCATCTCAAATTTTGTATTACGAATGACAGAAGCAGCGATAAAGATTGGCTGTCAGTGCACCCTAGTATATATATATCTAAATTATAGCACGTGCTGCATGACAAAGTCTGCAATAAAAATGCTTGGTGTCTTATCTCTCTCATTCGAGTTTAAAAATTGTTTGGATTATCTCATTACATCGAGAGGCCGACGGACCTAGCATATTGCACTAGATTACAGTAATGCTGCAAAGAATGATTATCCTCGACTCGGAAATCAAACTTTTTTAAGAGCAGGGAGAAGAAGTGTATGAATGTTTCTAAACGTATAAAGCACGTTTTGATCTTTCATCAAGCGATAAGAATCCCAGAGTAAATGGCACAACATATGAAATTCTTTTATTATTTTTCAGATACCTTGCTTGCCTATATTCGAATGAATATTTTTTAATCGCATCTTTCTCTTTACCTTTAACTTCCAGCAAATTCTAAAATGCAGATTTTTTGCTAGGAGTTACTTACGCACTAAAATAAGGGACGGGACTTTTTGCATTCATATCGGATTTCACCTATACGCCTGCATTTTTTTTGCGCATCAAGTAAACATTTTATCTGGCAGAAATCAATAAATCATCCTGTGTTTTTGTTTTCGCAGTAACCTTGAAGCCTGTGTCATGAGTTTAGCTATTGCGCAATACTACTAATCTGTTGCGTCACAGGGGCCCTTCTTTTCTCAAGGCTAAGTTCCCACCATTGTACATTAGATAAATCAATAAATGGAATGCATGTAGCCAAAACAGGATGTCAAATTTCATCTACACGTCTGCATATTTTGCGCATTAAGTAAGCATTCTATCTGGCAGAAAAAAAATCAATAAATCATCCTTTGTTTCCTCACAGCAACCTTGAAGCTATTTGCACGTGTTCACCTACCACCACCACGCATTAGATAAATAACCTTGAACCTACCTTTGCATCAATTCGCCTCACGCAATTGCGCAACACAATTTAATCTGTAACGCCACCCAGAAACACGCTTGCCACACACACACACACACACACACACACACTAACCTATCCAGAACGCACTCACGCAATTGCGCAATATTATTTAATCTGTGACGTCACCAACAGGAGCCTTCGAGAACTTTACAGAAGTTTTGCACGGGTCACACAGGCACACACGGACACACACGCTTGCCTCACACAGACACGCACTAACACTAATCGGTCCAGAACCGGCCCTGCTTATCTACTCTTATGGAGTACAAGTGGTTGCGCACTAGAGCTATATCGCAGTTTCAGCTGCGCAGGAGTCCTATGTGACATACGTAGTTGTGTGCTAGAATTATATCACACTTTCAGCTGCACAGTAGACTTACGAGGTTCAAGTGGTTGCGCACCAGAAAGATATCGCACTTTTAGCTGCGAAGTAGTCTTACATGGCATCTTTGTGGCGTAATAGAATCATATCGCATTTTCGGCTGTACAGCAGACAGAGGGACTATTAGTGGTTGCGCACCAGAGCTGTATTGCACTTTCAGGTTTGCAGTAGTCTTATCTGGCATACTTAGCTGCGCACTACAGTCTACTGTGCGGCTTGCATTGTACGCCAACTTCGCTGCACAGCCTTGAGTGTCATAAAATTATGCAGCGCGACCATCAGCCCCACATGAATTTACTACGCAACCATAACCCACACAGATGTTTTCTACGCAGCTGTAACACCACGACATATTTATGAAGAAAATAATGTGTGTATGTCTCGGAATGCACGCTAGAATTGAATCGTTGAAAGAATGTTTAAGTGGAATGAATTCAAGGAATTGAGGAAATTTAAGAATTTTAAGCAATTCATGAAATTTAAGGAATGCAACGAAATCATGGAATTTCACAAATACCCTGAACTCCACGGGTATCGTTCATTCCGTGAATTTCGTGGATTCCATGAATTCCGTAAATATCATGAATTCCGTGAATTTCGTGAATGCCATGAATTCCGCAAATTCCACAAATTCCATAAATTTCATTAATTCCGCGAATTCCATGAGTTACGTGAATTTTATAAATTCCGCGAATTTCGTGAATTCCATGTATTTCGTGAATTCAACGAATTCATTAAAATCAACGAATTCCGTGAATGTAACGAATTCCATAAATTCCATGATTTTTATGAATTCTATTAATTACGAAAATTCCATGAATTACGCACATTCCATGCGTTACGTGAATTTAATGAATTATGCGAATTCCGTAAATGACGCTGATTCCGCGAATTGCGTGAATTATTTTAATTTTATTGATTGCGTGGATTACGTAACTGATGGGAATTGCGTGAATTACACGAATGCCGTGAATTCCGTAAATTACATGAATACCGTAATTTCAGTGAATTTTGTGACTTTCGTTAATCACGTGAATTTAGCAAATTGCGTGAATTCTCTAAATTTGGTGAATTCTGTAAATTACGTGAATAACGCGAATTACGTGAATTCCGTGCATTACGTGTATAACTTATATTACGTGTATAAATTACGTGAACTACGCCAATTGCGCGAATTCTGTGAATTCCATGAATTACGTGTATTACTTGAATTCCGTAAATTTAACAATTTCCATAAATTCCACAAACCTTATAAATTAGGTGAGATAGGTGAATTCCGTGAATTCCGTAAATACCACGAATAAATAGATAGCAGATCCTAATACCTAGATGCGGCAAGTGGTGGCAGAGTGAGAAGAAAATATATATAGCAACTACTTTTGGGCTGTGCGTAGCTACTGCCCTCTTCGTACCACCTTCCTCTACTCTTTCTTTACAGGTAAAATCGTTACTCTGCGTTATCCTTGGCTCCTCGCACGTCATTCCTGCCTTGTCGAACATCAGCAAAGTAAAAGCACATTCAGGTGTATTAAGTAAAAATGATATAAATGTTTCTTTAAAATAGGCAAAGAAACATGTATAACATTTTCATTTTTTTACAGTTACTTGTTATAATTAATTTGATGTAAATTAATCAATATTGATCCTAGGTTAGAAATAAACTGCATCAATCAATTCTATGTAAAAAAATAACTCTAGAAACTTTTACTAAATTTTCACTTCCAATCAAAACTGTTTTTTTATTCTTCAAATTTCTAACTTCCACGGTTGCAGGATTATAATTAAAAGCATTGCTATTATTTTGTAAAGAAAAAAATTAAACAATTAAAGAATTTATCACATTGATCTCTTAAATGAGAAACGTTTGCGAATTTCATCGATAATCCAATGGACCGTTCCATTAACTTCACTATATTTTAGTTTTATAAAAATCTGTAAGTTTAATCTTTGAAATATTTTTAAACTCTGTAAAATTTCTCTTTTCAAACATTTGTGTTTTAAACGTGCAATTTTTTCTTGGTTACGTTTGAACGTCACTTTTCTATTTTATTCAAATTTTAATAGATTCTCAGAATTAAAAAAAGTCTTCTATCAGAAATTAGACATATCATAATCAAATAATATCGTCAAGATTTTGAATGCTAAATCGATTTTGTGCTCTTTATCTTGTTGTGTGCCTCCAAGGTCAGACAGCGTCATTTCGCAGGTACGTAGTTCAAAGTTATGTTTATCGACATGATGAGGCAAGCATTTTTATACAGTTTTACGGAATTTATAAAATCTTATCTCCGTATTTTGAAAAATTTCCAAATTTAGCAATTACAGTTAGCAACTTTATTTCTTTTAAATGAAAAGTTTTAAACAGCGAACCCCCGAGTGTGCAATTTTTATTTAGTTTTAAAACGCTCACAGGCATCATCTACGACATTTTATCTCATTCTTCAAAAATGTTATATTATAATTCTTAGTACAAAGTACGTTGTTGCAAATCGATAATTTGGAGCAAGGCTCTATAACGAGAAACATAACCTCCGTAGTTTCGTCACGCATTGTAAATCTCTTAGTGTCTATTTGCTTACAGCATTACTACACAACCAGCATCGGCGTCCTCTCGCACCGAAGCAAATTTAACTCAATAATTTGCAATATATAATTCTTTTTTTTCTCCTTTTCAAAAATAATTTCGTAGAGCCATCGAGAGACTTATTGGTTACTAATAAATAACGCGTGTGTAATCTAGGAACTATTAATGTATAATCTTGAAATTCATAACGTGCAATTTATGCATTTGCTTTGGGGTAACTATTAGTAATTTTCTTTTTTTTCATCGAAAACAATATTTTTATTTTATTTTATTCGGTTAGACCCAAATTATGACAGTAAACAACATGCCGGGTATGGAATGCAGCCGCAGTCACTAGGGCTATTATAAAATTGATAGAAAATAGTGTAGAAACAACATATCGTACTCCTGAAATCTCAGAATTTTACCGCGAGGACCCAGAGCCCTAGTTTTTTATAATAAAAGCGTCTTTTCTTCAGGTAAGCATTTCGGTTGAGTTAACAAAGGCTCACGAGCTCATCGCACATCTTGATGTTGACGTGATCCCTCACATTAAGAATCTCATCACGCTAGATCCTCAGCCTGCCAATTTACATACGCGCATTAAGTAGACGTTAGTTTTCAGTTTTTCGATTTCTGCAGAAGCCCAGTTACGCTTACTTCTGAGAGCAAAGGTTTCTACCGAAAGTAAACCATCACTCCTTTTGAACGGTCTGCGGGATTTAAATAACAGCGTTATCAGAGTTACTTTTGCAATAAAGGGGAATTTTCGTCGCCTCAAAAACCAACGACCTCCAGGAACTCGACCCGCTGGCCGACAAGAACACTGAGGTGGTGAAGCCAAACGATCCACAAGCTGTATCACTCGCGTATAACCAGCCCGCTGATTTAGCAAGCATATGCGCTACTTCAGCGAAAGGTTCATTTGGTACTATGGTGAGCTTGATCAAAAAGCTAACTAAGCAGGTCGGAACCCTAACATACGAGGTTCGACATTATCAGTCGTGGTATCAAGGTCGATCACGCTCAAAGTCCCGCTCTCGTTCGCGAAACAAACGCAGCCACTATCGCGATAATAGGAGATGTTTTTACCACCGACGATTCGGTAACAAGGTATTAACATGTGTGAGCCATCCAGCAGCCTATGGGCATCGCCTATCATTTAGTTGAAAAAAGAGCGGGGATTGACGTGTGCGCGGGGATTCTCAACGCTTATGCAGTGACTATTCCCGACAAGTAGCCTGTTCCACACTTGCACGATTTCTCGGCGATGCTTCGCGATAAACAGGTGTTGTCCAAGCTCGACTTTCACATGGCCTTTGGGTTGTGCGAATACAAAGTGATGACATTTGGATTGCGAAACGCAGGCCAGTCGTTTTAGCGATCTATCCATCGCGCGCGTTAGGGGACTTGGAGTTCGTTTTTGCCTACATCAACGACATCCTTATTGCCTCCTCAAGTCCCGCGGAGCATGAGTAACATCTTCGAGCAGTTTTTTAGCGGCTTAAGGAATTCTCTCTCCATGTCAATGTCAGCAAATGCGTGTTCGAGCGGGTCGAGCGGTTCTTGGGTCATCAGCTAAATCGCGACGGTTGTTATTTAACTCCGGAAAAGGTTGAGGCGATAAGCCAGTTTTCAATACCGCGAAAGTTGTGGAGCTTCGTAGGTTTCTCGGGATGGTAGAGTTCTACCGCTGTAACCTTACCCACGTCGCTTAGATCCAAGATCCTCTAAACAATTATTTATGCCATTCAAAAAAGAACGAAAAAAGGAAAATCCCTTAAACTGACGAGTCAGAAAACGCGTTTTAGAAGATCAACAACGATTTGGTCAACGCGAAATTTCTCGCATATCCATCTCCTGACGCCGACGCGCAGCTTGTTACCGAAGCCTCGGATTTCCGCATGAGCGCTTCGCTGGAGCAACGGATCGACGAAAACTGTAGAACCTTAGAATTTCTCTCTAAAAAAATTTTTTCTGCGCAGCGCGCTCATAGTGCGTACGATCGCGAACCAACCGCCGTTTATGAATCAATAAAATACTTCAGGTATTTCCGCGAGAGCCAGATCTTCACGACCACAAACCACAAACCGCTCATATATGCACTCGCGCAGCGCGCAGAAGAAGCTTCGCAACGCCAACAAAGGCAATTGTCTTTTATCTTACAATTTACTTCAAGCATTCATTATCAGCCGAGGTCGAAGAATGTGGTCGCCGATTTGTTATCCTAGGTCGAAACTATTCGTTTGCCCATAGAGTTTAGTTTAATTAAGCTTGCAAAGGCTCAGACTGCCAACGACAAGCTTAGGCCTGTTACTAGCGCAATTTACAGCGCACAATGGACGGTTCCAGCATGTATTGTCTTACAATGATAGACCGTTTCTGAAGGTGGACAGAGGCCGTACCCTTGACTAACATCAGAGCTACTACCGTGTGTCAAGCGTTCGTGAATTAATGGATCTCACGTTGCAGCTCTCTTAAAACCCTTACCACTGACCAGGGAAGCCAGTTAAAATTCCAGTTGTTTGCGGCTCGTTTAAAGCTTGTTGGCAGCAATCGAATCCGCACCACCGCGTACCACCCTGCCTCTAAAGATAAAGTCAAGCACTGGCACAGACGGCGGCAATTATGTGCCACGCTGACCGGGGTTAGTTTCGTACTTTGTCAACCGTCCTACAAGGTCTTCTTGCTAACGTCTTGGATAACGGCGCGTCTGCGGCGGAATACATTTTTAGCACGTTTCCGTGGATCCCCGGAGAGTTTGTTCTGACTAAAGATTTTTTAACCGAATCCGCATTTGTATCTTGAGTAATTCAGGAAGCATATGCGAAAAGTTAAGCCCGTACCCCTAGATCAAAAGCATAAACGGAAATGGTTTATGTACAAGGATCTTAACACTTACACTCACGTCTTTTGTCGCGTCGCGGCCAGGAAGTCTCTCGAGAGACCTTATAATTGTCCTTATAAAATCTTAAACCGCACGTCGGACAGAGTTTTGAAAATAGATGTAAACGGCGTCTCCCGCTAAATCTCCTTAGAAAATATAAAACCAGCGTATTTCGCTTGCGAGAACGTCGATGACACCGCTCTACATCAGATCTAAATGTAACCAACCTGAGCAATCTTAATTCGTCTATTAGGACGTACTCTAGGAACCAAAAGGTTTCCTTTAATGTGTAACCTCTGCCTCGTAGCAGCTAATGTTCAACTTGTACACATCTAAATTCTAAGCATTTAACACGTGTATACTTTTATATTTATGTACGTACTATGGTCTTTTCGGCAAAATGAAACAATAATTTCACTTTTAGTTAATAAGATATAAAAATTTTATGTGCATTTACGTGCATCAAAAAGAATTGATAGTATCAAGAATGGTGACCGACACACCTATACCCTTTCGCGGGATTGACGACTACTCATTAAAGACAGCCGCTATAGATTACTTCTACACGACACCAGAAGTAGGATGTTTTTTGAAACCTACCTATGTTATCTATAAAGTACCGCTTAACTGACGATCGTCGCAGCAAGGGAAACAGCGAGTTTCCTCTCTTTGTAAGTTTTATCGACGCACGCCTCCGGCATAACGAATGTAATACGCGTTGTGCACAAGTCAGTTGATTGCGGTCTGCCTTCGCGATCGGACGTCTACTCAGTCGCAGTCCGAGCAATGTTTATAGTTGAATAAAAAGTTGTAACTGTTAATTGGATATCATTCATTTATCCGCATTTCTTAAGCCACGGATGTCGGCCGAATGGAGTCAGACCTAGTAATATATAATCTATTGGGATAACCCCCACAGGAAATACCGAAGAGCGCCATCTCTCGGTTAAGCCTTCGAGAGAAACACGTCGACTCAGACGATAAAAGACGTGGAATCACCAAAGAACTCACAGCATTTAACAGTGGCCCTATCTGTCGCCTCGGGTCAAAATATTTTCATATCGCTTCTGTAGCGCCATCTGTCGAGTCGGGATACAAGCTTACTAGTTGTGAGCCGAATGTGCCACAAATAATTCGTGAAATATACCAGGAATATTCCAAGAGTGGGTACATTGTTCCGGTATATGGAATATTCTTAAAATATTTAGTGGAACATTGACAATATTTACAGTATTATTCAAGAAACATTTTAGGAATATTCTGTGATGTAAGGGATACATTTATTCAAGTATCGTATTTGATTTCAACTGATTTATACACGGTCGTGAAAATACTGCGTAGGATACATGTAAAAAATAGATTCTGAGGTTAGAAACTTAAAACCTTGAACTATTTTCAGCACTACTAATAGGTTATGGCACTAGTCAAAGGGCATCAAAAAGCGACCTTTGGACTTGCTAACAGAAAACTGTCACTCAAAGTGATTTACATGAATTCTGTCAAAAAATGAACTCGGGATCTATCATACTTGAACTGACACTCACATAAATGGCCTTCTACTAATAGGAAGAGTAAATTGAACTTATATACTATTGGCTATTTGGCCCTTAAACTGAGTGACGATAGCTCTCCTATTAGATAAATGCGAAAAATTGTCATAAATCCTACCCAAAACGAACTTTTTAATATAGATGCAGAGCTCGAATTCGTCAGAATATTGTATCTCGGCGCGCTCCTTTCAAACATTGAACGTACGACTCGTGTTATTTTGAGCAGTTGTTTCTATATTGAAATTTGAAAACTTTTGTAAAACCGAAGGCAATATGACCTGAACTCTGTGTTTGCGAACTGGGCGTTAGTGTTTGGCTTTGCTGAAATGCTAAGTGCTAGGTTACTTGTGTGTTTTAGGACAAAACTAATAAATATAAATTATTAGTGTGGAGGACTGTTTCTGAATTTTTTTAAAAATTTAGAAAAAAACAATTGATTTCTTTAAAGCAATTGATTTCTTAACCATTAACCTAAATCCAGTGTGCATAGTGTTTTATTCATTTAAATATCAAACCTGACCTGTATTGCCGCGTCTAATGAATTTAACCTTTTAACGACGGGTAAGGAATCCTTACCTCGACGAATCAGTGCATTGTTTTGGAGAAATACAATCGATTGCAGCATTTTGGACGTTACAGTTATGGATCTTTAGGGCTTGAACATAGCGTCGCGTCGATACTACGTTTCTTTTAGGGGACTATTGTAGATTCAGTTTTACAAATTTACAGTTAGTACAACTACATGAATCAGTGCTTATTGCCAATATTATTTAATTTTTCTTTAGCAAAACTATAATATTTATGATTATGTAAAAAACAAGTGTTAAATTGTTACTCCAAATACTTAAAAATGCTGCAGGAAAGGCACTGTGTGCCTAATTTGAATTTTCCCGCAACCATCTGTGAAACATTGTAATGTTTCACGAAACCTTAAAAGTTTCATGAAACTTTTTATTGGAACAAAGTTCCATGAAGTTTTACAACCCTATCCTAACGCGCCTTCTTCTGAAATGTTGATTGCGGCGTCTTGGCCTTGTGCTGAGTAAATCATTGTTATTATACAGAATTTATAATGTTCGCCTTAGTGCAAAATCAAAAATTAACGTATTTAATTGTCAAGAAATCGGAGATTATAGATAGAAATGGCGATATGGGCAAGATAAAGGGAGAATCTGGTAGGCCAGAAGAAGCCATGATTTTAGCAATAACACGTAGATATACTGTTTAAATTTCATTTAAATTATTTAATAACAGTTGCTTTTTCTCGGAACTTATATTAAAAAATTATTCTAATTTGTCGAAGACAATAAATTCACATGCACAACTTTTTGTTGGAGTTTTTTATTTTCCAAAATTCGTTTCATAAATAAAACGCTTAAAGATTTAAGTAAATAAATTTTGTAAAGTCTCGAAAAAAATAATAAAATTTCTATTTAGAAAAATGTTGTCGAAGTACAAAATTTTAGAAAATCTTGATTCTTTTTTTTAAACTCCTCACGTGATGTATTCTTCTTAGAAGGTGAAAAATATATCTGTTACGCACCGATAGACGTGGAATTTTATTAGCTTTTCAAGTGTTTTAAAAAAATGTCCTTTTTTTCGCCGAGTTATCGTAGTTCAAAGTCAGCAGTGATTTTTAATAGTGCTTGCACCAATCGTGCTGACAATTTCTGACGGTAGTGTAAGTGTTTGTATTTTTTATACTTTCTTTTATCATTAAAGGAAAATAAAACATGTCGATGATTTTAACTTTCATAGTATTGAAAATATTTTAAAAGCCGGTCACCGCGTATCACCATTTTGTGAGCATGCGCTATGTTTTGTGTTAGAAAACAGAGTATTTTGGTATAGAAGTTATGACATATGTAAATTGTGCTATAACTTGAATGACTGAATTTATCAAATGTGGGTGACTTAAATTTTTATAAATTGTTTGCAATTTAAATTTATATACTGTATGTAGGGATATTTTTAATATGCCCGACCTCAGGTGCAGAACCTTAGAAACTCGTTAGAGGTCGTACAGATTCTCCGACTTCTGTCGGAAACGTCATTCTAGTAGTGTTTCTAAAGTCGGACAACTGATTTTATATGGAAAATATAGGCATAAGTATTAAGAAAAAGAGGTTTGATCATTATTTGGTCCTAGTGAAACTTATCATTTAAAATAGTTGAGAAGAATAATGTTTGCAAGAGCGTTATTACGTATAAATATTTGCTTTAAATTCTAACCTCTCTAACGTTGGCTCAAGTTAAACTTTGTCAAATATTCTTTCTACAAAATGTCATGGAAATAAAAATAAGGAGCCTTAGGTTAAATCTAATCAAAATTTGCATACATATCAAATAAGTTAAATTATTTCTTTCTTTTAAACAATAAATAAATCGTCCAGGCCATGGAGTTCCACGAGGCTGAAAGCCACAAAAGGACAATAATTTACTATAGAGACAGAAAAGTATTATTAGAATTATGTTCTTACAAGATTATTCTTCTCGACAGAAATAGAGACTGACTCTTGAGTGAAAAAAATTAAGTGACTTTTGAGTAAGATACATTTGCATAGAGTGAAATTAACCTAAAAAATTCAGAAAAATTAGGTAACGATAAATTAAAAAATGAGTCAAATCAATTTGATTTAGTATCAAAAGCATGCCTGCTGAATTATTGCTACATTTAGTATTTTACAGTAACGTGTTACCAACTAAACTATTTTTAAATGAAAAATTTCGATACTTTAAAATGCTGTTCACATATAAGACATGTGCTGTCCGACCACTAAATATCTTGTCCGACCCTCGGTGTCTTCTTAACTTTTTCCAAAAAAAAACTTTATTTTTTCCTGTAAAGTGTTATTTGACATAAAATATTAGCAAATAACTTCATAAATAAACAGGGAGTCCAAAAATATAAATATTTGTTGAAGAAAAGTTCAAAATGAGTGTTAACTACGATTTAAATATGAGGCTAACGCTATTTGTCGGACTACTGGTACGCTTACTATTCCATCAGATTCGTAATTGTCTAAATCGTCGAAAAATCAAATAAAGTTGTATACCAGTAATTAAATTCAATCCTGAACTTTAATTTCACGCATATGAAAGTCAATGATTCAAAACGTAAATAACTCTTTAATAAATAAAATGCTGGAATTCTTGGATGTTTACCTAAACTTCATTCGGAAAAATGATCTTAATTTGCAGTGCAGTCAGGATAACTCACCACAGTCCTATGAAATTTAAGAAGATTAGATCGAACTACAATCATAGTGGAAAAGTACAATTACTTAAAACATCACGTACATCTGATGCGGCTAATTTTCTTCTTCTAGAGTTCTCAGGGCGCTTGTCACCAACTTCTGGAGTATTAGTTTCTTCAGTAACGATATTTTCAATATTGAGATTTTCAGTATTGGTATCAACAGTATTGTCAGTATTTTCTCTAATTCCTAGATCCAAGTTCACAGCCGAACCACGTTGATCAAAGTCTCCGCTGAATTCTTCCACTTGTGATTTCTTCAATTCAGCTAAATTTTTTAAAAAACGCACCCTGTCACCAACGATAGACATGAGAGGCGCGAGCGAATCAGAAGAAAAATCGAACAATAAGTCCAATTCAATTTTGTCGGATGAAAAACATATACGCGGATTAGTATATCTACAAACCTATTGGCTGAATGTTTCAAGATATTGGTTGAATGACTGAAAGAGAAATGAATAAAATTTTTTTGACACAAAACTGCCAATCTACGATTCATTCGAATTGAGATTCATTCAGCTTTCAGATTCTCAAAACTTCTATATTCTCATATCGAGCCTTTTCATCGGAACACATGTCAACCGAATTTGTTTCTCACCACTTCCATGTTATTGTAGCAAAGACAATTTCGATCGCAAATGTTTAAAGTTCACACCTCCAGGGCTTAAAAGAGAAGAATAATTAGCTCCTCCATCGTTAAAATTTCTTATAGTAAAAGTGCGCTACCATCAAACATATCTGAATTCTTTTAATAATTTCGTTTCATGCATCGCCCAATAACTACCATGACGTAGTAGATGGTACTAAATGATTCTTCCATTTAGTAGCTCTGAGTACCCAGATAGAGGTTGTACTGTTCTATGTAGTGGAATTTACTAAACGGATCCAAACGGCGTTTAGTATTTGACACCAAATGCATAGTATAATATACGAAACGATTGTCTACTAAACAGATATAGTATGAATGACTAAATGCGTTCTCTCAGTGTAGCTTTTTAAAAGTCCTACCAAATTCAATTTAAACATTTTTCGATAGTACTCTTCATTTTGGTTCTATTTATTTAAAATACTATGCAAAAATTCCAATTTCAAATGTTGAATCAAACAATGAAACATACGAGAAAAGTATTTAAGAGAAATTATAGCTTTTAAAAAGTCCTACAAAATTTCTTTAAACCATTTTTTGATGAGACTTGTCATTCTGATTTTATTCATCTAAAGTACTATAAAGAATATCTAAAATTCAAATTTCAAACGAAACTGCGTGAGATACGGAAAATAGTTCTAAGAAAGAATTTCAGCTTTTGAAAAGTTATACAAAATGTATTCAAATAATTTTTTGATAGGACCAGTCAGTTTAATTTTATCCATCGAAAATACATTTAAAAAAGCCAACAATTTAAATTTTGAGCCAAACGATGCGAAATATTAATTTCAGCGTTCAAAGTTCCTACAACATTTCTTTGATATATTTTTTGACAGAAATCCTCGTTTTTAATTTATTCACCGAAATTTATATGCGAAAATCGAACATTCCAATATCACGCTAATAGACGCGAGATACGTAAAAAGTCTAAAAGAAGACTTGTAGGATATTTTGTTTGATTCATCAAAAATAATATGATGACAAAAATCCTATTGTAGCTTTTTATTGCAAGGTAATTCAGAAAAAAATCGAGCGCGTAGCG
>JAUELO010000297.1:415106-429068 GCA_032357855.1 Amphibolips quercusostensackenii | reverse complement strand
AAGTTGGCCACTAAAATCTCGTTAAGAAAATCCTGATCCGTGTCTGGTTTTCGAAAAATCTTACCCATATCATTGAAATTATTAAAATCAAGCCATGTAAACTAAGGAATTAAAACGGTAGAGTACATTTTTAAATGAAGTGATAATAAAAGCTTCCAATTTAATATTTTTCAATTTTAAGTAAGATGCACATAAAAAACAAAGTAAGAATCTAACGCTAATTTCAGGGTACCATTTACCTGCAACAAAAATTAGTCTTGGTAGCGTGAATGGTACCACTACTCAAGGTATCGCTTCCCTCGGACTTGGGGTACGAAACGTCACCTTCTGTCAATTGTTATTACCGTTTTGCAGCAAAAACAATAGAGAATAGTTTCGTACCCCAACTTCGAGCGAGATGGAATACCATCTTGAAATTAGGTGCAACCAAATTTCATCTCAGACTTTTTACTGTGTATCTTCTGATGAATAACTTATATATACTTTATATTCAAAACTGAACATTTTTCAATTTGTCATATATTTTGAAAAAACCGTTACAAAATTAAAGCGTTCAAAAATGAATAATATTATAATTGAATTTGAAGTGCATACGTATATAAAATTGTACACTGTCAAATTAGAAGCTTTCAATATTGAGTAAATTAAAATTCATGCCTTCCAAAATAATCAAAATTAAAAATATTAAGCTTGAGCCTTAATAATTGAAAAATGTCTTATTTGGGTAATAAAATTAACGAATTGAAAATGCTACATTTTTCAAATGGTCGTGTTTGCGCATACCTAAATTTCGGTAAGAATAGTCGGATTCCTCTAGTACAAATAGCGGCAATTCGGAAACTGAAAAAGGGAGCTACTTGAAATTTTTTTATGAATAGCTTGAATTTTTTCGTATAGATAGACCCTGACATCGGTACGCATAGCCGCGTTCTTCAAACTATTGTACTTACGTAACCTGTAAAGGATCATATAGTCCGGTAAATTCCGCGATTTTTTTTCGAAGTTAGAACTTCGAACAACCGCTTTTCAAGAAAAACGCATCTAAAGTTGAAGACATGATAGATTCAGTAAAGGTCCTGGAACCATCCTCAACTGAAACCCGAAAATAATAATTTTGACCCTGACTTAGCAAAACGCGAATAACTCCTGAACTAGAATTATTCATAAGGGCCCTTTCATGCGGACGCTACAATTAGGAATTTAGGGGATCAAAACTTAATTTTTTCAAATTCATACCTTTAAAATTGCACAAATTTAAAAATATTCCAAAGTAAAGAGTTCAAACTCAAAGTTTAAATATTTTTTAAATTTATAAGTCCTCAAAATTATGAAATTTCAAGTTAACTGACATTCCAATTGAGTTGTCATAAAATTCTGGCTGCCGGTCCTGGGCCACCCGTAGGAATAAAGGAGAATGAAATAATAAAAGAAAAAGTGGAAAGCAGTAGGAGCAAAAAAATGTAGAAGGAGGGATTATGAAGGAATAAAAGAGAATAAGGAAAGTAAAGGGTGACAGAATTAGGAAAAGAAGACGAAAGTAAATGAAATAAAAAGGCAGTATAAGAGAGGGAATAAAGTTTATTAATACTTTTTTTTATGAAAAAAAAACTTATTATATTATACTATACTATACTATACTATATTATATTATATTCCATTATACCATCAAAATATTTTTTTTTTTAATACATAATATATCTCGTAACTTCTTTTATACAAAGGTCAAAAAAAAACTTTTCAAAATTGAAAATTTTTGTAATCATTGCTGAGTAAATACTCGTCTCTTAAACTTAAAGAAAAGTTAATTCTGTATTTAAAAAGATATCTCTAGGTTTTCGTCTTCTTTCCTATATGCCCAACTCAAGCTTGTCGAGTCACTTTTTCTACTTTTGATCCCTGCTTCTTTTTTACCTTTTTTTAAAAAGAATTTTATCAACTTTTTCACCATTTTCATCCTTTTACATTTTCCCAGTTTCTCCACATTGGTTGCACGTGCAAATAATTTATCACATTTTTAAATGTCACATTTAAACCTCTTAAAAACTTATGAGCATTTTAATTTAAAGTTCTTGAAATTGGACACTTTTAAGTTGAAAATGTTTATAAAATATTGCAAATAGAAATGTTATTTAATCAACTTTAAATTAAAAGCGTTTGAAATTGAATTTTTAAAAATTGTATTCTTGAATATTCTGTAATTTTCTCATCAAATGTCTTAATTTTTTAACAAATATTCATAACTGATAAATTAAACATTTCTAATTTAAATCGCTCAATATCGAATAATTTGAAATTAAATTTCAAGTTCCCTTTGGCTTAGAAATTAGTCAATTTTGAGCAGAAAGATTTAAAAATTTAATAATCACTAACAATACCAGCATAATGGAAAAAAAACTTTTTTTCGAATTTATATTTGAAAAAGGAAAATGTGTACACTTTCAAATTCCTATTTCTCTCGCGCCCATTCCGCCATCTTGATGTGACGTAGCATGCCTTCAAAGGCTTGTAGGGTAGGGTGGGGCGAGACGAGCATACCTGTCCTTTTCACGTCAATATTTAAAATCTGCTGATTCATTGCTTGCAAGTAAGTCGTTATATATATTCTACAAACATTTTTATTTATAATTTTGCCAAGATAAAAGTAAATAAAAAAGTATATGTGGAATTAGAAACGAAAATAAAAAAGTAATTCGCATGGTTCATATTGCCCCATGCCTGGGGCGGGATGAGCCAGGCACTGGGACGGTATGAGCCACTTAATTAAATGACTTATTAAATATTATTTATAAGTAAGAGTATTGTTAAGTTAGAGTATTATGAAATGGAAATATATTTTAAACATATTTTTGAAAAATTTTACGGAGCATTTAAAGTATTTAACGTTAAAATGATACAATCGTTACTCCTAATCTCTACCGTAACTAACTCTACAAGCAGTAAATAGAAAAACGATTTATAGCTACATGTCTTCTGATAATTGTATTACAGAAACAAATATAACAATTTTTCTACTGCAAGAAAACTCCCAAATATAGACTGATTTACTACATGATGCTGAATTTCATATATATTGGGGTAAACCGTTTTTCAATATGGTTTCTATATTTTTCAACCACAACAATGTTTTTCTCATTTTTATAGCGTTTTACGAGTTGTCAAATAAAGTTACTTTTGAAATATACCAGAAAAACTGTGCTCTCTTCTAGTTGCCAGCAACTCTTATTATTTTCTAATATAGACCTAGAACAGTGCAGTTGTCATACTTTTTCTAAGCATTTTCGCCGACAATATTAGTTTTTTATACGTTTGCACTGTAATTAACACACTGCACAATCTGATACAATGAAATATTGCATCCTAACCTAGTGACTGCTACACTAAGAGGTTAGGTTAATGCACAGGAAAAGGTGGTTCATTCCGCCTCAAAACAGTGGTTCGATCCGCCCCATATGACACTTTCAAGAAAAATTAAAATTTCACCTATTTATGTTTTACAATTATATATAAATCTGTTGAAAACTTAAGGTTTAATAAATAATCTATTTAAATAACCACTGGAAAAACATCTACTATGTGATTTTGTGTGATTCTTGGACTTCCTAAACAAATGCAAAATAGCGGAATAAAGGTCTTAACATTTTTACTTAAATTTTTTCCAAATTTATTCAACATTAAGCGAACATTTTTTTCAAAGAAGTTTGATAACGTTTTTTCTGATAGTACAAAAAACAGTTACAAAAGAAATGATAGCCCACGAGAAAATTGAGTGGCTCATCTTACCCCCTATGTTCATCTCGCCCCACCCTACCCTATATTAATTTCAAGTGCCTGGGGGGTTAACGTTAAAAAAAATCAGAAATTCTTTTTTGGAAAACGTAAAAATTGGGGGGATCAATGACCAAAAATCAACACGCGACTCTTCTGCCCTACAGTGGGGCGGAGGGGTCGCGTTATTTGAAAATTTGTGATTTAACAACAAGATGGATTTTTTTCATTTTCCCAAGTGCCATTTCTCTTCAGACATTCAGATTGATCAAAAAAGATCCTAAAATAGTGTAGCAAATTTATTTATGTTGCATTGCCATTAATTAAGAATAGATGCTTTTTTGTGATTTTTCAAACAATTTTTATAAACAAATTCACAGTTTGGGGACTTTTCACTAAATAGGCTCAATTTTTGCAAACGAAATACTCTAGGTATGTTTTTTTTCAAACTCTTTACTATAATTCTTTGTAAAGTGACCACAGTGATTTATTATTTAAACAATTTTTTCAAACAAACTCACAGTTTGGCGACTTTTCAATTAATAGGTTGAATTTTTGTTTACGAAATGAACTAAGGATGTCTTTCCGATGGCTGTGCTATGCTACTTTGAAAATTGACAATATTTATCATTCAAACAATTTTTATGAACAATTAAGACTTACATTGAATAGGCTTAATTTTTGTATACGGAATCCATTAAGAATGTCCTTTCAAAGACTCTTTGCTATGATACTGTGCAAATTGACAACAATTATTTATTATTAAAACAATTCAAAAAAAGTGTAAGTGAAATTAATGTCTCATTACTATTAATTAGGAATGAATGCTTTTTGGTTATTGTTTAAACAATTTTTATAAACTACTTCACAGTTCAGCAATTTTTCAATGAATGTGCTCAATTTTTGTTTACGAAATCATCTAGGGATGTCTTTTTAATGATTTTTTCCTGTAAAACTTTGCAAATTAACAACAATTATTCATTATTTAAATAATTTTTACAAACCTATTTACAGTTACAAAGAATGGGATTAATTCATGTCGTTGTAAAGACATATCTAGTTGATTTCGCAAATAAAAGCTAAGCCTATTCATGGAAAACCCGCCAAACTGAATTTTTCATAAAAATCGTTTAAGTTATAAATAATTGTTGTCAATTTACAAAGTATCACAGTGAAGATGCATCGAAAAGACATACCTAGTTGATTCCGTAAAGAAAAATTGAGTCTCTTCATGGAAAAGTCGCCAAACTGTGAATTTCTTTATAAAAATTGTTTGAATAATAAATAACTGTTGTCACTTTGCAAAGTATTATGGCAAAGAGTCATCGAAAAAATATCCTTAGTTGATTCCGTAAACAAAAATCAAGCCTATTTATCAGAAAGTCGCTGAACCGTAAATTTGTTTATAAAATTGTTAAAATGATTACCAAAAAGCATTAATTCCTAATTTATGGTAATAGGACATTCATTGTTTTCACATATTATACGAAATCTAATTATTTTAATGATCTAAACATTGGCAATCCTAAAAAATGACTTTTTCCCTTTAATTTGTTTATAAAACAATAACAATTCTTAAAGAAAAATTCTTACCAACTGAAAATTATTCCCATATAGTTGTAACACTGTTTTAAGATCTTGTTGGTCAAGCTGAATGTCTTGAAAGAAATAGCTCTTGCGAAAAGTTAAAAAAAAAATTCAACTTTGTTGTTAAATAACAAAGTTTTTAACGATTTAAAATAATCTTATCATACAGATCTTTTTAAAATTCATTAAGCTTTTATTACAGAAAAACGCTTTGATCGAATGTATAGTGTAGGCTAAAAATTGATTTGACTTTCTGGTCTGATTTTGGTATTTAACTAACGAATGAACTTATGGCTTGTAAGCACAGATGCGCCACCTCGGTTTATGGATATAATCTCTCAAGCTTATATCCATGTGCTCTGGAGCGTTAATCACATAGGAAGTGCAGAAGGATTGATTCAGAACACAGACTATATTCCCATTTCAAAATTTAATCTTAACGCTATCCAACGCGCCTACATTTAGTCAGCCTCAGATTTGCATTTAATCGATTTCCACTTCCTTTGACATCAAAAGACTCTCCAGGTCTAAGGAATGTAGGAACACAGCTGAATTGAAATTGAAAATGCAAAAACGTTTAAAAAAATAAAAAATACAATAAAAAAATTCTGGGAAAGAGTTCTATTTCAAAATACTCTGAATTCGACTGAAAGTCAAGTAGAAAGCTCCTTGAAACTGCAAATAGAAAAAAGAATCTAGATACGACACATATAAACCAGTAATGACTTTTTATATTTTCTATAATACAAAATAAAAGAGTAAAAAAAACTACCATGAATCTTTTTTTTGAAATAATAATGTATTTTTGACGTGTTTAACTTTTTTGGATATTTCTAGCGCAATTCTCCACTAGTTTGATTGAAACTTGACAGTTGACTGAACAATAGGATATATGCTTAAAAAATGTTGCACAGTTAAAACAAACGCATATTTTTTGATTTAAAAAGTCTACAGACTTCAATTTTGCCCGATTTGCGAACTTTATTTCAAAATTAAAGTGCACTAAATTTTCAGAAGGACCTTGGTCATAGATTTTTTAATTTTCATTTGTTTATTTATTATATGTTGTTATAAACAATTTTTTGCTCTCTTATAAAAAGTTAAAGAAGTTTTGGTGCAAAAAAACGTTATTTTGTAGGCTAAGGTGCCAAAGATTTATCTTTAGTTATTTCATTTGCTTAAAAAATCAACAGTTTTTGTATTTTCACAAATATTAATAAATATATATTATTTTTAAAAATATCGGCATCAGTTCAAATGATAAAGGAAAAACAGCAATTAAGAAACCCACAATTAAAAAAAATAAGAATTCCAAATTTTTCTGAAAATTGTTTCTAAAAAATGACCTACAAAATTTGTTTAAATCCACAAAAAAAGAATTGCTTGAAAAAAATATATTTATAGGTTTCTTCAAGCTCCACGAAGTTTTACACGTATTTCCAATTAGAAAAATATGCGTTTTTATACAATTTTTCAGAATCGTTACTATAAGGTAAGTCAAGTCAAAACTCATTATTTCTTTTCACAATTAGCTAGTGTATATACGTCATAATAATTTTTTAAATACCACTCTCATACATTTACTTTATAGAGTCCCAAAAAACCCCATAAGTGAAAAATTGCATTTTGCGAGTTTTTCGCGTCAATAATGATAATTTTGCAATTTCCCAAAAAGTGATTGCTTCTCATACACAACCTAGTACTTTCTACTAAAGATCAAATGCTTAACTAAATATTTTAAATAATTCTTTATTGTTTTCAGCAATTTCAGCTAGAAATAGACTTAAAAAGTCGGGTGTTTTCCGCGTTTTTCAAGTTATTTTTAACTTTTTTGGTAGATCTAGGCAATAATCAATTATTCTGACAAAAATAATTGTTTACACAATTTACTATCATTTATAATAATATTCTGTCAGAATAATGCAAGAAAGGCCGGGTTATTTCTAAAAATTTTCAATTTTTGTCCAATTTTTAATTTGAGTAGAGTAGATTTGAGTAGACTAGGTAGATGCGTCTTTTTTGAAACATGAAAGTTTTTTGCTCACTTTCTACTTAGAGGTATGTGAAATTAATTAAATTTAAAAACAGAATTGTTTGAAAAGATATTTAAAATATTTGTCAAATTTTGTACATAATTCACAATAATTGTGAATTAACCTTGAAGTAATTACTGAAAGTGTTTTTGTTCAAATTGATATTATTTTTTATTATTTTTTTCTAACTTAAGAGTCAAAGAAATGCTGTTAATTCAAAAAACCCACAACTTTCTAGCATCACTCTAAGAAAAGATAGTTTAAAGCAAAAATAAATTGTTTAAACAATTATGCAAACATCTAAGTAGAAAAATTTTGAAAAACCTGCGACTTTTTAGCTTTATTCTAATAAAAAACTTGCTAGAAACGATGATAAATTCTTTAAATAATTTATGCGAACACATAATTTTCAGTACAAAGTAGTATTTCATGTATGAGAAAAATTTTTAATGAAAAAATTTGCGTTGGAAAATAACGCAGAATCATAATTTGTTCCAAAAACTCGTGAAACTCAATTTTCTACTTATGGGGTTTTCTTAGCACTCTATGAAACAGATTTACGGAAGTGAAATTCAGAAAAAAATTATTAGTTTTCTATAGCTAATTGTAAAGAGAAATATTAAATGTCAGCACGACTCACCTGATATTGACGATTTAGAATAAAATTTTAAAAACGTATTTTTCTTATCGAAGGTTCGTGTAAAATTTCATAAGGCTTGCGGAAAATTAAAATAAAACCTGGAGAAGCTGGGAATCGACCGGGAATACATATTCGAGCTGAAAATCAAATTTGAAGTGTCAAAAAATGAGAATTTTTATAGGCTTAGAGAAAACGAAAAAAATATTCTGGAGATTCCTGGGAAAATTTTAAAGGATTTTTCACTTTAAAAAAATTTTTCAGCGAAATATTTTACAGCATTCCAAAATATTTCATAAATTGTAAGCTAATTTTTCTAATTATCCTGATTTTTATTAATTACTGGAAAAGTACCATTATTTTAAATGATTTTTAAAATGTTTAGAAATGTATGCTAAACTTCAAAGAAAATTTTGTATCATTTCAAAAGGTTTTTCAAAAGTTTTTCAGTTTTGAAAAGATTAAAAAATAACTAAAAATTTAAAATTATTACAAAATATTTAAAACAGCATGTAAGTTTTTAAAGTTTGAAAGGTTTTTTTAAAAATTTAAATTTAGAAAAAATTCTAAAATTGTGAGAAAATTATAAAAGACTTTTTATTTTGAAAAATTAATTTTTTTTTTAAATTTCAAAAAATTTCAAGACTTCTGAAAATTCTTTAAAAAACCTTGTAGTTCTTAGGTCAATTTTTTTTACTTCGAACGATTTTTCAACATTTCAGGAATAATTTGAGTAAGTTTGAGAGAGGTTTCAAAATTCTTCTCTTGGTAGTAATTTCACCTTTTCGGTTGAAGATGCAACTGTTCGGTTAGGAATCAATTTGTTTGGTTGAGGATTCGAGTTTTTTTTAAACTTGTCTTTTTTGTTGTTGAATTTAATTTTCTAAGAAATTTATTTTATTTAATTACAAATAGAAGTATTTTGTCTAAAAATCGTATTTTTGGTTCGAAAATTCATTTTTTGAAATGACAATTTAACTTTCCTATTTTTTGGAAAATCTACCTTTTTTATCCAAAATTGATATAATTGAAAATTATTCTGCTCTGGTATAAAATTAATGCTTTTAATTAAAACTTCATCTTATTAGGAGAAAGTTCATTTACTTAATTAAAACTGATTTTTGTTGTGAAAAATTTAAACTGTTATGTAGAAAATTTGTTTCTATTTGGTAAGAATTTCATGTTTTTTAGTTGAAATGTTACTAGTGGAAATATCATATTTTCTTGTTAAAAATTCACAAATTTTATTGAGAATTAAACTTTTTTTTAATAATTTGAAATTTTAAAATATTGCAAGAAGTGTAAATAAAAAGTGGATTTTTCAAGATCTCTAAACAAATTTAGGAGCATTTATATCATATTTAATAGTTGTAAAAGAATAAAAAAGTTTTCTTAAGACTTCATAAAATTTCAAATGATTTTCTGAAATTTCCGAAAATAATATAAAAGATTTTAAAGAATAATTTTTCAGTTATGCACGATCATAGAATTTAATGCAAAATTTCAGTTAGTTTTAGAGATATTGAGAAGTTTTGAAAATATTCAAAAATAATTTAAAACTTATAAAGATTTTAAAAAATTCAAAACAAAATGTAGATTTTTAAAGATTTCAAACATAAAATTAACATCTAATTTATCATTTCTTTGGTACTAGCGATTGATTATTTATGAATTAATAAGAAGTTATTACCAAAAATTATAATAAATAGTTACTTATTTTAAGGCACTGACTATTATTGTGAAATTTCCCGCAAAACCAACGAGTCAAGAATATCGCTGGGAAGAGAGGTTAGTCTTACGGAAAATTTCGTAACGGTAGACAGTTCGTTATTTTACTGCTAAGTGAATTTTATATTGACTATGTTTTAAAAAATATTTTTTTATGTTTTTAAAATTTTAGAAAATTCGTTTTTTTTAAATATTCAAGCTTTTTGATTTTTTACCATATTTTTTACAGTTTCTGCTAATCTAAGCAATGCTTTCTATGAATTTTATGCAAACTTAACGATTTTTAAGGCCAGGATCATTTTTTTCCAGAAAATGCAAGAGATATTTTTGTAGAACATTTTTAGATGACAAAATTTTATGATGACATTTTTTTGTACCTGTTTATGTTTGTGAACAAATTGAGGAAATTCGTTTTCATGAAACAAATTGTTCTTCATTCAAAAGCTAAGAGTTGGTATAAAACTCGCCAAATATTTTTCTTATAGAAGGCCAAATAAAGATTGGGGTTTATGAAAAAATCACCTTTTAATATTTTCAGTAGAAACGCCATCATATTTTGAATTGAAAATCTCCTTTTAATTTTCTTGTGGAATTCTAAAGAATAAAATCATAAATATCAGAATCTTGATCAAAAGTTATAGAGGTTCACAGAAAAATTTAAGTTTTTTTTCAAAACGACACATATAGTTCAAACAGCTAAATATACTACTCAATAAAAATTTTCCTATTGTACAATTATGATTGTTTTTTCTAAAAGCTTAATTAAACAGAAGTATTCATTAAACATTAATTGAGAGGTAAATTAATTTCTTAATGTTTTTAAAAGGCAGCTTCTATCCGCAGGAAGCTTTGATCCATATTCTTTTTGCAAATTTTTTTTTTATTCACGTGTTCTTCTACCGATAAAATAACTCAACTCGAACTAAAAAACTTGTTAGACTGTGAAAACTGTTCTCTCGTCTGCATTCAATCAAGAATTTTAATGAGACAGAAAGTACAGGAAAGAAGAGGAAAAGTTCTGAGAGAAAGAGAATTTATTACACTTTTCTCTGGGAATAGAATCTCCATGGTCTTCTAACTTTCGCACATCCATTTAGATAAATCATTTCCATCAAGGGGCAGTTATCATTCAAAAAATGATAAAATAATCTAAAATTGCAGCAAATCATCTCAAATATAATAATAAGTTTTTTAACGTTCGTAGTTATTTTCATTGCTTTTATGTACGGGAAAATTGATATTTGCATTCAAAAACAAGAGTAAACTATCCCTTAAGCTCATTTCTACCGTAAAATATATAACACACGCCGAGAATAATTTTATAGTTCCGTGCTTCACAAATAGGAAGTTTTATCAAAATCCTGAAAATTGGAAGAACCTATAACTTGAAAATCGTTCGAAATTCAAGGATTTAAAATTTAATAAAAAATGTAATACAAAAAAACCAAATTTTTTACCATCGCTAGTTAAAAATTGGCAAAGGTGAAACATTTAAAGTAGAACACCTGTTTTGGTAGACTTTCGTCCAGGCAGGGCATTATCTGGAGCGAAAAATCAAGACGGACTTTTCAGGCCCTAATCAGGCGCTGGCTAGCCCGTCATCACCAAAAGATTTTCTAAGTATCAAACACAAATATCTTTCAAAACATTTTCATGAATAGTCAGGATGCTCAAAAGTAACAAAGGTGAAAAATAAAGATGAAAAATATTGATTTTTTTCCCTATCATCTAGCTAGTCTTTTTAGTCCCTAATCGGATGCTAGCTAGCCCGCTATGACCAAAGACGTTTCTGTGTTTTACTTTAATCTTTTTTTATACATTTTCGAAAAGAGGCAGGGTTTTTAAAAGTATCCAAAATGAAAAGTGAAATCTAAAAAATGAATTTTTTTCCTATCATAGTCAATCCTTGCGGGCCCTGATCAGCTCATGACTAGCCTGTCAGGACCAAAAAATTGTCTGATGACAAAAATTATTTTTTAAAACATTTTTTAAGTTTAAATTTAGTGGTTGGTTCTTCTTACAAAAACAAACAAATTCTTAAAAAATTGTTGAGAATTTGAACTTGTTTGAACTTTCAACTGGAGAAGTTCCAAAAGAAAAAGTCCAAAAATTGGACTTTCAAATCTTAGTGATAAATCCCCTCCCCCACACCCACAATTTATTCGTTTCCCGGCAAAAAATAATCCATAATTTTTTCCTTTTTTAGCGTTAAATGGGAAAACCACGGTTAGCGACAAAAGTGAAAAAAATAAGCACTTGTTGTAAACTTTTTGGCAATTAAAGTACAGTCACCTCTTAATGAATGTCTAAGAAATAATTTCCACCCAATAGCTTTTAATTTTGACTGCACCCCCTAATCCCATTTTATTGTGTCCGCAAAAAGTCCCAAAAATGCAAAAGAGCAGTTTCCTATCAAATTTATTCTAAAGACGGTATTTTTCAAATAATTTTGAATTGTTTGAGCAATTATTATTATTTTTTTTTAATATCTCCCCCCCCCGTAAGTCGTAAAAGGTTATTATCATGCGGGAGAAATGACATAAGGTTGATGAATGGCAAGAGTGGTAATTCTGATTTATCATATTTGGTAATTATTTAAACAATTTTTATTTTCGTAAATAAATTTGTTCTTAAGGTCGTAAAAAGTAGTTATTTTCTGTAAATAATGACACAATTCACAAATGTTAAAAGTTATATAGTTCCAAGAGTATTTGGTAATTATTTAAATGATTTTCATTTCTTTAAACAATTTTTCCTCTTGTAAAGCGTAAGAAGTTATTATTTTGTGAAATTAATGATACAACTAACGGATGTTGAGAGTGGTATTTTTTTTCCTAAGAATATTTAGCAATTTTTTCAACAAAACAAACAATTTATAAACAAAAAGTTTATAACTAGTACTTTTTTCAATTTTTTTGAAAACTGAGCTTTCCCCATTTAAAACCCCATGTTGATTCCAAAAGCCCTGGGATTTTCTTTTTCCGGAAAACAAACAAAGTGGGTAGAATCGATCACCAAAAATAGAAAGTCACATTTTTGCAGGATTAAATTTGGACCACCCTTATGATAGATCAAGACAGTGATGTGGTGCTAAAATGTTTCTTTTTTGTATCAAAAGAAGAAAATTTCCCTAAATTGACTGAAATGCAGCGACGGGAAAAAAGGGCACAGCTGTTGTATAAGTTAAAGTAGCCTGGTGGTCAGGGGTCGTTTGACACGATATATTTTCGTTATAAACAAGCTAACTCGGTTTCTGCGATATTTCAAAACTAACACGTTAACGTGTGAAGCATCCGTTGAATTTATGAGAAATACAAGTCAGGGGACAAATTTCTATGTGTGTGTACAAGTAAGAGGAGGAGAACCTTTGAAACCCGATGCGGATATGCCCAAACAGCCAATTTGCTCTATGCATATCCCGAGCTTTTACAAGCAAGGTGCATTGAATTCAGAGGAAGTAACTTGTACTTCCCCGGATATGAAGAATCCCTCTGGAATTCATTTCGTTTCGAGATATTTTGTTGATAGCCGTGTGTTATGTTTTAATTTGTATCACTAATGGTTCTATTAGTGTTTGAAATAAATCGAGAAATAAATGAGAAATCGCAGGCAAGGTAAATAACACAAATACAGAAATCGGATCTGATTTATGTATTATCAAGGCACAGGCTTCCATATAGTTGTCTTTTTCTAATCAGTAATTGATACAGTTTTTGGTAAATTACTTTTTTTTAGCAACTAGTTACAGTTATGTTTTACTTAGCGAAAAAAGGTAAGTAGTTACAGTTACTAGATAAAGTAACTTCATGTTACATAAAAAGTTAATCTTTTTAACTCCTTAATTTTATCATTTAAAATTACAGTAGCTATAATTTGTAGTATGATAATTCATAAAAACGAATCTTCAAAAGAAATAGAGATCAGTTTAAATAAATGAAAAATAAATAAGGGGCCGTACTTAAATTGCGTAACGGATTATAGGCAGATTAATAAAAATTGTTTGTATTAAGGATAATACATGTATTGCAGGTGAAGACTGATACATATCAATATTCATACATATTCACGAAAGATTTTTATAGCATCCAAAGACAATAAATTAGGCGATTTGTACCTTTAGGACTAATTTCAGCCCTAATGTACTTTTTTAAATCGAAGTGTCTTATCGTCCCGAAAGTAAGTTTTAAGTAACTGGTTTAATTTTCTATCGCT
>JAUELO010000297.1:402124-415006 GCA_032357855.1 Amphibolips quercusostensackenii | reverse complement strand
TATATATATATATATATATATATATATATATATATATATATATATATATATACATGTATATATACATGTATATATTTCCAAGAAAAATTTTGTTGAGGCAATTAAAACAAATAATTTGGTTTTATTTATAAAATTAAAGTTTGGCTGAACCAAACAACATTTTATTTAGTTAAAAAAAATGTTTTTGTTCTTTCCACATAATAGATGTCGCAGTTTCACATCGTGAGATCGAATTATGTGCAAAGCTACGTCCAAAAAGTAGAATTTCCTTCATCTAATGCAAATTATACGTATAAATTACTAACTCTCTACAGCTTCCAAACCAGACTTAGGAATTGCTGTGTGCCCTCCTATACCTGTTGTTGACATAAACTTTAATGCACTTTCTTCAATCATGTGCTGCATTAGTCGACGCGTCATTTCCTTTGGTATTTTCCTATACTCAGTTTTGATGAATTCCAGTTCTACTCTATTAATCCAAATATTGCTTTGTTTAATAAGTTCTACCTGAATATTTAAATTAACGAAAAATAGTATTAAACCTAGAGGATTGGCTATAAATTTTGACCAAAATTAAAGTAACTTTAGTGTTGTTTAAATTAAGTTTGGTGGTCAAGTGGTTTAACAATAAAAAAAAATGAGGAAGATACAGGATTAAATTTCCTTTTTGGAAAAAAATACGATTGCTAAGTATATATCTCTATATTTACTTTTTCTCGTCTAGGAACTTAGTACATTCCAAAATTTCTGTCTATGGAATGTTTTTCAAGATCTTAAAAAAGTATGTTTTTGTTACGGATTCTTATAAAATTCAATAATTATTGTTTTTATATAAAGTTTAGTTTTTATTCTTAACAAAACTGAATATAAATCATTGAAACAAGAAACTAAAAATTGAATTGACTGGTTCAAAACATTCAAATTATTTGATTTTATTATTGGCTTGCCTTGAAGGAAGCCGCTGATAATGCAGATGTGCTTTGCTGTACATTTCTGGACTGTAATTCATAATTTTCCTAACAAAACATGAGTATTTACTTTAGGAAACTTAGATTTTCATCAATGACTGAAGAAAAAAAATAGACATATACGTGAAGAATATTTTTATGATTTTTTTTTTTCAAATAATAAATATTTAAAAATAAAAAATACGTATTTTTAAAAAATTTGCAAAAACATATTTGAGGAACCTTTTGGAAAAGGAGAGCTCTCTTTAACATTTGTTGAATGTCTTGAAGGAGTAGGACCTATACGTATATTGTCAATTGTGACCGCATCAGGATTAGGATTAGAGATTGATTAAATAGACCATTTTACCTAACTATCAGAAGTTTTTTTGCGCATGTGCGGCTGCCATGTGCTTCCCGCGCAGTATGAAAGTTGCGCTCATATTTCTTAGAAATGCATAAAATTTTACCTTGTGTCGAAGTGAAATTAAATGAAGACGATGTGCCTGATGCGAAATTTGGCAAGCGTGAAATAGAAAAACCTAGTTTTGCTTAATTGAGATGCAGATTAAGTTGCCCGAAGCAATCTAATAGTGGCAAAAAAGCTGAACTAGTAAACAGTCATGTAGGTTAAATATCTCATATTGTTAAATTTTTATTACATCATTGTGACTGCAATAAATATTGAAAGTAAAAGACAGGATACGACTATTTTAGTTACTTTAAAATGAAATTGGTGGTGGTAAATCATATTATAGGAAATCTACAGCTGTATACCTTAACTTCACAGAATCTTTACATTTCAAAATTCAACAAGAAACAATTTAATAAATAGGATAATAAACAATATATTCAACACATTTCTAAGCATCGATTTTAAAACTTCTTTCGACAATTTGATAGGATTTTGAAATTTCTTATCAGGTCCACTTTCACCCACAAGATGTAAAGAAAAAATGTAATGTGTGGAAGTAACTTTATTAACAGAGTTGAACTTGGTATCTATATGGCCGCATGCTTCGAAACAAGTTTGGCATTTTAGTCAATTATGACATTCTTCAAAATGTTGCTTGATGTCTTCTTTCCTAATACGACCTCTTCTCTATTGTAAGCAAGGTTTCTGCAAACGTATGAAGTAGAAGGGGTCATATTCCTTGTATGCTTTGGTACGACTATCACTTTTGCACAAGCCGTACATGCAACGCCTACACGCTCCCTCACTTCATTTTTTATTGAAATTCATTTTCATCTAGAAATTTTTTCTTCGATAACTTGTCACAATTGTTTAAAAACTAAAAAAAGACTGTTTTTGCTATGTTAAACTAGCAAAAATGATCGCAACAACTAGGCATAACAGAAAGCACATTGCGCATGCGCAATAGACTTTCCGATAGGTAAAATGATCTATAGTGTCCTCTGATAGTGGCAGACTATCAAATATAGACTTTTGGGATACAATATTTTCGTCCATTTCTTTCTCAACGAATATTTTATTGTCATCTAAACAATGAAGATGTAACTGCTTTTGTTAAAACAATAGTGGATAATATAAAGATAAAAAAACTACATCACAAGTATTGGAAAACTGTTTTTCCAGAAATTCATTCTATCAGAAAAGTAGTTATTCCGAAGAGTAACAGATGGAACAGTATTATCGGTAGCACAACCAATTTGAAGAAACCTCTTCTGTTTTGAATATGGCTCCCAAAGATTAGGAACATCCAAAAGATCAGAAATTGGTCTTCTAAAAATAGAAAAAAAATCATCGTGTAGTGTACATAATACTTTTAGGTCTTAAAATTACAATTTTATTGAGAAATTATAATACACATACCCAGTTGTTGCAAAAGACGTCCATAAATCAACCATTAAATCGACTATGTACTCATCAGTTTCGTTTAGAGGGCCTAAGGCGTCATAATAAAAAAGATACAAAAGATCATCGGCATGAGTAACTCCAATATTTTTCTTTACACCACTGTTTATAGAAATTTGATTTTCTGCACCCCGATAACCAAAAACATATGAGTAAAAAGCTTTTTCCGAAACTTCAGCCAATTTGTCGATTAGTAGCGAATTCGGATATATAAATTGTGTGTCCCCACAAAATTTAGTATAATTTGTGAGAAGCTGTGTTAATAAAAAATTATTGGTAAATTCTCGCAAATTTAATGTTTCTGAAAATACTCTAAATTGTGAATTCATAGAATATGACGAACCTTCTCTTTGTTAGTCGAAAATTCGGATTCCTTGAAATAAAATTCATCAATTATTTCTCTAAACTTTACTGCATCTTCAGGCAGTAGGTAATGTTTAGCACTCAATTTGATACTTTTATCCAAGGCCTGTTTAATTGATTGATATGATGAATTGAGATAAAGAGCTGTTACAGGTAAGAATAATTTTAAATTACTAATTAGCTTTAGATTTTTGTTAGCTACGAATAAAACTTACTCTCAGTTATATATAATCCTTCGTCAGCAACGGTTCCAGTCATAAAAGGATACTCCCGCATTTCATTTCTTGATATTAAATTCTGAGGACTATCTGTTAAAAAAGCATCTTCCGACTCTACTTCATTTGTTGAGATCCAGATCAAATCAGGAAAGTCAAGAACGTGGTATGACGTTAAATTCACTAATGCAAAAGCATCCTTTTCTCGCAAACATTTAATGATTATTACTGAATTATCTGTTGGACATCCCAAGTTTCTCGCAATGGAATTCACATCGGGTTTAAAGAGACTTCTGTCACGATATCCCCAAGGAACAAGAGCGTTTCCACTCTGAGCAATATATTGATGAAACAAACCTGAAACAACGTGTAATTTGAGAAACATAAAAACACAGTAAGCCCTGGGATATCATACCGTTGCATATAAAGGATGTAGCCGAAAAAATTTTCTTAAGGGGACTTGAACTCGGAAAAAAATTAGGAGGGGAGAATTTGCAGCGGAACACTTTTGCAGTACCCAAATTAATTTTTCACAACTCTATTGATATCTACTGAGTAGCAGTTGTTATACTTTTTTTTTAAATGCCGTATGTTATTCATTACCGACATCATATTTATAAAAACAGGAATGTTATAGAAAATTTTCAATTTATGTGTGTGAGAAAAATTCAAATTTCCCAATATGGGACAATAAATCTTTATAACTCTGGAAACAATTTTTTACCATCATAAAGTGCTTCCTAGATTCACCTAATGTTTGCTGACACTTCTGAAAGATTTACAGCTTCCTAAGATCAATATAGGAAACTTTGACTTTTCTGCAAACCCTATTAGTAAAAAAAAATAGTTGATTCTAAACTAAAGAAGGTCAATTTTTAACCAAACATTTGAATTTTTCAACCAAAAAAGTTACATTTTCAATCAGAAATAATACTTAAGCTCACTGTTTAAATGCTGCCATAAGACGAATTTTTAATAAAGCAGTTGAATTTGCAGACAAAAAGAATAAATTTTCTTTAAAAATTGTTGAATTTTTAAAAAAATAATTAACTCAACAATCAAATAGTATAAATTTTATCCAAAAATATAATAGCAGACTTTTGACCAATAAAAATACACTTTTAACCAAACAAAGTTGTACGTTTCACCAAAGAGATGCAGTTTCCACCAAAAGAGATAAAATTTGATAAAAAAAGACTGACTTTTTAACAAAATTATTGAAGGTTCAACAAAATAATTAAATTTTTAAATAAAAAATGTAGGTTTCAACGTAAATGATTGAATTTTTAACAAAAAATATTAACTAATTTTTTTTTAATTTATATTTTCTTGTTTAAATTGCAACTTTTTTGTGGAAAAATCTTTTTTCTCGCCTGAAATTTATTTTTTTTTTTTTGTATGCACCTTAATTTTGTGTACAGATTATGCACAAAATATCATTTAAAAAAATTCGAAAAATATGGGACAAAGATATTAAAGATGAAAGTTCTTCCTATACTAGTACAGAGTTCTAAAACTTTCAGTTATTTAGCGATTATTTCCTGATGAGTGAAATATTAAAAAGTGTCATCACAATCTCACAATCATTTCATAATGTATACTGAACTTTAAATGGCTGTTAGTCCCTGAGAATAAAGTACAAAAAATCTGCAAATATATGAATTTCTTTGATCCGTTCTATGCACATTGCACAATGGTAAATTTTAAAGTATAAAATATTCATTTCTTAGTAAGTTAATAACAATAAAGTATAAAGGTGTCATCTCCGAAACTAAACAACGTGCGGAGATAATTGTTGAAGGGAATTGCACCTTTCTTCTGTAAACAATGGTAGATTTCAGAGTAGAGAATGATAATTTGTTATTAGATTATTAATTTATATTTTAAACATTTATGAGTGAGATTTTGCTCATTAGCACTACATACTATATTTTCAGAAGCCAAAAATGTACAATTTTCTTTAAGTATGATCTCCGTACGTTGTTTAGTTTCAAATGTGGCACCTTAGCACTTTTTTGTTAATAACCTAATAACGAATTATAATTTCTGACTCTAAAATTTACTATTGTGCACAAAAACGATCAGAGAAATTCATATGTTTTTGAAAATTGTTTGTATATTATTTTCAGGGACAAACAAATGTTCAAAGTTGACCATTCTATAATAATCGGAAGATAATGGTACTTTTTGAACTTTTACTCATAAGGAAATGATTTCTAATAAACTGAACATTTTTAAACTCTGTATCGACAGGAAAAACCTGCATCTGCAACATGTACTTTGTTCCAGATTTTCAAAATTTGCTTTTGCTTATATTCTTCCTATAATCTGTTCAAAAACTAATGTACCTAAATTTTTTAGATTAATAGTTCTTTTGACTCCCACTTCTCAGAGATTTACAACTTCCTAGGACCTAATAGGAATATTTAAGAAGATTTTTAATCACAGTATGGAGAAGAATTCCAGTTTTTCTGTATTAAGCTATAAATCTCTATGGTAAATAGATATAATTTCCATAGCCACTGGCTATGGAAATTAATATTTTTACTTTAAAAAAAGTGTTTCTTCAGATATAAGCAGTATAAGTGTTAAAGCATGTAGGAAATTTCTTTCGAAGCTCAGTTTTCAAAGTGCATGTGAACGATCACGACGTGGATGTAACATAACAACTGACACTTGACAGTTGATACTCATGGAAAATCATGACACACAATTGATTTTGAGAATCAGATCATTCTCTTGCGCAATTTACTGAATTTTGATCCGGATTCAGGATAAAATTGATCAACTTGAATTAACTAAGAAAACAATTCAATTCAATTAAAATTAGTGTTTTTTACCATCAGATGCATTGGAGAGTGCATGCAAAGTGACAGAAGATCCTCCTGCGCTTTCACCAAATATGGTAACGCGATTTGGGTCTCCGCCAAATGCTTCAATATTTTGTTGAACCCACTTCAGTGCAAGAACTTGATCTTTTAATCCGAAATTTCCCGGTGCCACCGAGTCTCCAGTACTGAGAAAACCAATGATTCCAAGCCGATAATTTATGGTTACCAATACTATGTCCTTATCTAGGAGGTATTCTGGCCTATACGTGGCTGCACTTCCATAAAAGAAACCACCTCCATGCATCCACACCATTACTGGTAATAAACTATTATTGAAGGTGTTTTTGAACTGAAATAAAACAGGATGGTAATAAAATAAAAGTTCTATTAACAATTATTTTTGCATCTAAAGGTCGGTAGAAATATGTATAAATGTATGCGAAAGGATGTGAGCATAGCTTCCGGGAATTTCTTCATTTACCTTAGATGAATCAAATTCTAAAAGTGGCGTAAAGACGTGCAAATATAAGCAATCTTCATTGCCCATGAGTTTTCCTTCGCCAAAAAATTTTTGAACGCAGTAAGATGTTTCGTTTTCAGTAGACAAAATTCCATCCCAACCTTTTGCCGGCAAAGGACTGCTGAATCTAAAGTTAAAGAATAGAAATTAAAATATATTTATAATTGGCTAAATCACGAAATGGCGCTAAAAATACAATTCATAACTAATAAAGAGGCGGTTTGCCAGTAGAAGTAACGTATTAACTCAGATGATGTTTAGTACGTTTCCTGATGATAAAGTTTAACATCGGTTGCAAATTTGGTGAAAGATGGCCCTGTAACGGTCCAGTTCAATAATATAACTTAATAGGTTCAAAAATCGGTTTTATATTTCGGATATAACACTCTTTCCTATTCCCCTCTTTTTCTCTTTTTACCAAATTCTCGGTTTTTTCCCTGGTTTCAAGACACTTCCCCTTCTTTCCCATTTTCTCGTTTCTACGCTTGTATGCGAACTGAATTCATGATAGTAAGCAAATCCAAAATTTTACATTCTTATCAAAGAAGGTAATAGATTGGTGTGAAATTTGAACCCCCTCTTCACTCTTTTTCTCAAATATCCACGTTTTAAGATCTTCTGACCTTAAAAAAAAACAGGTTTTGGCGCATGTTTGTCTGTAGATTTTTAGTCTGTTAGCACGATAACTTTTGAAAGAATTAGCAGCTTGGACTGGCCTTTGGTATACTCATTGGGTGTCCTAAATTTGAGGTCACACTCGTTAGCCAGCCATTTTTAAGAAAAATTTAAAAAGTTAGAGAATTTTTAAAAATTTTGAGATCACATTTTTCAAGATCTAAAAACTTTTTACACAGCTATTTGTACTAATCTGAAAGACATACAATTTAGCCTTAAGTTTTTTTTTGATAAAAAAAATTACCAGAGTTATAGCATTTACAAAACTTAAAAAAATGAAAATTTTAAGCCAAACAACGCACGATATGAAAAAAGTCAAACAAAGGAAAACGTTGCTTTTTGAACATTCTACAAGATTTTCATAATAACTTTTTGCATTTTCTTAACAAATTTAAAATTCCAATTTCGATTACACAAAAAGTAATGAAAAATAAAAAATTCCATTTTGTGGTCAAACTATGCGAGAACAAAAACAAGATAAATTGACAAAAATTATGCATCCAAAAAATATCTACAAATTTGTGAATCGTCACTTTTTGATAGGACGTACAGTTTTTGTTTGATTCGTATAAAACGGCATTAAAAATAAAAAAATTAAATTTTTGTACAAACGACAAAAGCTGAAAAAAATACATACATAAAATTTATTCATTAAAAAAGGAGCTAAAAATTTGTTATTATTCATTGTTGGTAAGAGGCGTAGTTTTCGCGTTAATCGTGAAAAATAACATTAACAGTAAAAAATTAAATTTCTGGAAAAACGACGCAAGGTGCGAAAAAAATTAATTGACAAAAGTTGTGAAACCAAAAAAGATCTATAAATTTATTATTACTATTTTTCATGAAACGCGTAGTTTTCGTTTTAATGACAAAAAATAAAAAATAAAATAGAAAAATTAAATTTTTGGACAAATGACACAGGCTATAAAATAAATGAATGCACTTAAATTGCTGACCCAGAAAAGAGCTACAAATTTGTTTTGAATATGTTTTTCATAGGATGCGTAGTTTTTGTTTGAATCGTAAAAAATAACATTAAAAATTTAAAATAAAATTTTTGGAAACACCACACAAGAGACGAAAAAAATAAAACGACAAAGTCGTTGAACGATAAGAAATATATAAATTTTTTAAAAACATTTGTTATAAAAATACATTTTAAGCAAAAATATTAGGTTTTTGAATAAGCGACACAAGCTACAATAACATTTTATTTAACAAAGGTTGTCGCCTAAATTGAAGTGTAAAAATAATATAAGAAATAAGCAAATTAAATTTATGGAAAAACGGCACAAGTTGCAATAGATCTCTTTTATAACAAAATGGTTTTCTTGATAGGATGCGCAGTTTTTTCAATTATAAAAACAAGACAAAAAAATACGTATGTTTCAATACCAATGCATATTATCAATTGTAGTAATATAAATTTAGTGGAATGATACATTTTTTGGGGGAGCTGTGAATAAAATTTAATGCAAAATAAGGGAGCCTTTTCGAACATCTCATGGGGGAGGGAAGGCACCCTTGCGACTGGCACACCTCTGCCTGTTTACATTTGGATTCCCCCGACTTAGAATCAAGGCCAAGGCAAGCAAGGGCGGATTAGGGGGGGTCTTGGGTCCGCCCCCCCTGGAAATATCCAAGTTTTAAATTTTAATGGTTTTTGGCTTGGAAACAGCAAAGTTTTTGATTGTAATAGTTTTTGAATTTGTAATATCCATCTCCTCTCTTACGTAAATTTATATATGACATTTGAAACCAAACCAAAGTAAAATGTGTATAAGTGTGTATATATATATATATATATTTGGTACCCCCCACAATGCCCAAATTCTGGATCCGCCCCGGAAGGTAAGTCATTCTTGGATCCGGTCTTATATGGAGAGTTGAGTGTACTTGGTTGAAAGTTGAACCACTTCCCTGGCAGAACAACTGAACGCAAGCGTCACGCTACAGCGTAATCTCTCATTATAATCAATAAAAGAAACAAAATACATATCTTAATTGTTGCAATTATAATTTTTAGTTGAAATTTACGTAAGAAGATAATGCCGTGATTGCAATAGGCTTATTTTTCAACGAACATTAAATGCGCTTGAAGTTGCCTGTAGCAGACTTCAAAAACAGCCACTACGTTTTTTAAATTTCTAACGCTGAAAAATGAGCCTATTGCAATAACGGCATTACCTTCTAAAGTAAATTGTAAACGTTCAAGTAAAATTTCAACAACTCAGATATTTATTCTGTTTCTTTTATTAATTACAATGCGAGATTACTTTAAGGTTACTTTAGGGTTACTTTACGGTTACGCTATAGCATAACGCTTGCGTTCAGCCGTTCCGCCAGGGTTTGTTGAAAATTCACTCTTTTTTTTCAAGATTCATTTGTTTGGTTTTTAATTTAACGAATTTGTAGAAAATTGATTTAGTTTTCGGTTACAAATTGATTTCGGTACAGGAAAATTTAACTATTTCTTTTTCAGTGGAAAATTGACCTTTTTTAGTTGAAACTTCAACTTTTTCGTTGAAAATTTATCTTTTGTAGTCGAAAATTCCTGTATTTTGTTGAAAATTCGTCTTTTCTAGTAGAAAATTAATCGTCTGGGTTCAAAAATAATATTTTTGGTTGAAATTCAACTATTTGTTTAAATGTTGACTTCTTTTGTTAAGAACTCATTTTTCTTTTATTCATCATTTTAGTTTAAAATACAACTCGTTGGTTTGAAATAGTTGTAAATAAATCCTTTATTAGTTAAAAATTTAAATTTTCGGTAGATAATTAATATATTTCGTTGAAAATTTATCTTTTTGGGTAAAAAATTATTCTTGTTTGATGAAAATTTATCTCTTTGGTTGATGATTCACATATTTTGTCTACAATTCTTTTGTGTCAAAAATAAATTTTTGTACCTGAAAATTAACGACTTCATTTTTGTTTGAAAACTCATTCTCTTGGTTGAAACCTCATATTTGCAATTTAAAATTCAACCATTTGCTTAAAAATTTATATTTCTGGATTGAACGTTTATTTGTTCATGTTCATACTTAACCTTTCTGTGTTAAAAACTGAATAACTGTTCTCTAAAGTCCTGGCTTCAAAACTTAACTGTCTTGTTGAAAATACGTATTTTGGGTAGGAAATTAATCTTCTTTATTGAGAAGTCATCTATTCAGTTGAAAATTCAACTATTTCAAAAAAATTCGTCTTTTTTTTATATAATGCAACTCTTTGAAAATTTAGTTTTTTGAGTTTTGTTTCTTGAACGTTAATTTTTTTACGAAAAACTTATCTATTCTATTTTTGGTTGAACATTATTTGTTTTAGTTAAAAATTCAAAAATTTGTGTAAAAATGCAAGCATTTTGTTTAGAAACTCGTCGTTTGTTTTCTTTATTCGTAATATGTCCCTTAAGGGGTTTACGTGACCTCCATTGCTTACAATACTTCCGCCTACATATTCATAAAAGCTTTATCCTTACTACTTACAGATATTTTCAGCTATTTACATAAACTCTTATCTCTAGATCCTTATGTCTATTTTTGTTTATAGTGCAATTTGGGACGTGTTGGCGAACAAGTGAGCGAGTGTTCGAAAGCGGGAATACAAGCAACAGAGAGAGAGAAGCGAGAACGCAACAGCATCTTAATCTACTTATGCTATTACATAACCATTACTTACAAATCTTTACGCTTCCAATCTGAGCGACTTCCGTTTTCTTTTTCTTTTACTTCTTTTGTACCTCTATTTTGATACTTTTTTCACATTCATTCTTTCATTCTTTCTCATTCGCTCCTCTAGCCCCTTTCAACTCCTTTATCCATTTCTCCACCAATCCATCCTCCCCTAGAATCCTTACCACCTTCTCTTGCCAGCTTCATTATTTTCCATTTATCTCCTACATGCTTCCAACACATGCTCCCATGTTTCCTCTTTTATATTCACAGATTATGCACTTTCTGTTCTCTTTCTTTTCCTAATACGTCCCTTCCCTTATCTCCTTTCCCAATCTAAATCTTGCCATTCTTGCCCATCTTCCTTTTCCATCCCTTTTCTAAATACTTTAGTATTCCTTTCTTTTTCATCATCTTATACCATTGATTATATTTTGATTCCTCAATTATCCCCCATCATTCTATGAATTGTCTTTTTCTCTTACTTTTTTTCAATTCTTCATATTTTACTCCAGTTGCATCTTCTATATCTCTATCATTAAAGAACTCCCTCCCTTTTTCTTCTCATCTCGTTAATTCTATCGCCCTTCCTCTCGTTCCTTGCACCTCTATGAAACACTTTATCGGTAACTCCCCTCCCTTTTCTTCCCTTAGCTTCGCCTTTAATTCCCATTCACTCTTTTCCGCTCTAGTACTTGATTTATCACTTTGCGCTTCTTCTCTCACCATGTATCCCGGCGTCCTCCAGTCTACCCCTAATGTCCACCTTACATACCTTTCTTGTAAACTCTCAATCTGTCTTCTCTTTTCCCATCCTCATTTTTCTGCTTCATAACCTATTACCATCCATACCAGCGTTTTATGTGAGCTCTATGATCTTTATTCGTTTGCAAGGTATGTCTCGGACATTTAAACTCATTTACTTTTTCTAACTTTATTCCTTTCCATCTCCAAGTCCATTCTTTCTTTCTTGCCCCTCCTTTTTTAAACTTTATTATCTTTGTCTTTTCTACATTTGTATTTAATTTTTTTCCATCTAAGTATTTCTTTAATCCTGTGATTAAGCCCGCCATCCCTTCTGCATCCTCTGCTATTAAAACAATATCGTCCGCGTATGCCAGTGCATATATCTTTTCGGTTCCTATCCTGACTCCTTTTTATCCTTTTCTCTTAATTTCTTTTTCTAAGTCTGATATTATTATGGCTGTGCCTAGTCGTCCCAAAAAATTGGGGGACTTGAAAAAGGGTATGGGCTAGTCGTCCCGAATTTCTGGGACGACTAGCCAAGCGTATGAGAAATATTGGACTAGTCATCCCGAATTTCGGGACGCGAGTCACTTCGTATTAATATATTAAATAAAAGTAGGCTCAGAGGACATCCTTTCCTTACTCTTCTCACTAACCAGAAACTATCTCTTACTTGCTCTCCTATCTTCAACCTGCTTTTTGTTTCTCTAAAAATTTCTAATAATCTCTTTATTAATCCGTCTCTTATCCCCTTTTTCACCATAACTTTTTCTATATAGTCTCGGTCTAATGAGTCAGAAGCCGCCTTCAAGTCTACGAACATTTTTATCATTGTTCCTTTCTCACTTTGAATCCCTTCATTTACTAGATAGTTCAGGACATATATATTTTCCATTAACCCCATCCCTTTTCTAGTCTGATTCAATGGCTCTACCTTTTTTTCATTTACTTCTTTCTTTAACCTTTCCGATAAAATAGTTACATATACTTAACGCAAAGTTAAAATTAGTGTCACTTCTTTATAATCATTAACCCCT
>JAUELO010000297.1:247475-257988 GCA_032357855.1 Amphibolips quercusostensackenii | reverse complement strand
CCAATGCCTGATCGTTGCCTCGGTTCGGTCCCATTGTCTTTCCCAACTGAACCATGGCCTCCATCAGAGAGAGGCCTATTGTGTGTGGCACTGCGCGATACTGGTGACGTAACCGCATAGTTCGTTGCATTGGGAAGTTAGCCCAATGTAACGTGGCATTTCCCTTTCAGGGTAGGCGTCACTTACTCGGTGAGGAAGAGAATACTTGGGTAGGCGAGTTATAGATTTTATAGATTTTAGATATTTATAATTAAAATAACAAACTTTAATGTTACCAATTGCTTTTATTTTCTAGGTTACTCAAAATCGAGAATTTTCGCGAAATATGTCTAAGGCACCTCTCCTTTACAAATAAAATTTTTGTTTTGACAAAAATACTTCAAAAGTAAGGTGTGTAATTGTGTAAATCCTTACGTAATTTATGTCCGACTCCTAGCCTTTGACTCGTTCTTTAAACCTCCGGCTCATGCTGCAACTTTCACACTCGTCGTCAATCACCTATTTTGCGCGCTTGAATCACAAATAGATATTTCTAAATCGCAGACAGATTTTTCTCTGAATTTGTAGTATTTAACAATTTGGTTATATCTCTTGATTTTATAAACTATTATCAAGATTATTGCATTTCGAGGTCAGATTACTAGCAAACATCCTTAATTTCATTCGGATACCAGCCCTCGGGACATTTACTTCTGAAACTCCCAGAAATCCCAACAGAGCACAGAGTGTCACTCCTACTGTTATTGTTTGTCATGTTATATTCTTTGATATACGCCAAGGCGTGGCAACGGGAACTTTTTGGGTTACTGGATGTCATATAGAAGCAGATAGAAAAGGATAAAACATAGTTCTGTTTCAGTGTTTCCTCATCCGACTCGTGAGTTTTCCCGACGAGAATAGTTTCTCGAGTTAGCAACAAGACGAGTAAAGTTGCACACGCAAACGACGAACAAATAAAGGTGGAAGGCGGGTAAAATGCGTGCGGAACATTTAACGGCGTGTACTACCGAGGAATGAATAAGGGAGAAAATGAGGCACAGAAAGAGAGTAAAAGAGTGAGCACGAGGGTGGGAAAGCAAGGAGGTAAAGATCAGAGGCCGCGACACCGATCAACATTCCGTCGAGGTCGATGCAAAAAAATAACGAGAGCTAAAGATAGAAATGCATGTTATTTCTTTCTCTCGGCCCGAAAATTTTGCACAGTGCATTTGAAACAAATCATTTTGATTATTTTTTAATAAATTCTGTATACTGAGAGACCATGTACAGGGCGCTATCCTACAGTAGATAATGATTACCGATAGATAATCATAATTAACTAGAAAACTATGCCAAGAATGTTGTGTATTTTTCTAAGGCAAGTTTTTCCATTGAAATCGGTTTTTATTATTTATAAATGTTTCAAGACTCTTCATTTGACATTCCATTTTCCAACAGTAGATAATCGTCAATTTTCACGAGAATGATTGGCCGCACTGCACCTTAATGGTTCAATGTGTCATGGACATGCAAGTTAAAGTGAACTAATTCATTTTTAAAAATTAAATAATTTTCAAATCCATTTCCGTAACCTTTATGGTTGTCGGGTATGAGAAGATAACAGTATTCGAAAAGGATTATCAAAGTAAATAAAAGTTTAATGAAAATATGCGAGTGATCTCGTCGGAAAATAATATTTTTTCTTAATGAAGTGATTCTTCTGAAAATTTCAATACTGGTGAGTTTAGCCTTGGTTTTGCATATTTGCAGTTATCAAAATTTGGTTGTTATATTTTTTTTCATTTGAAAAGCTTTCAAATTTGATTTTGTCTGCTATCATGTGTTAGGTTAAGTAGGTTTTACCTCGTTCCCACTCGTATGAAGTATCAACCTAACAAAATATCAGAAATGAGAACAGTTAAAAATTTCAGCTTTTCAGATTTTCCGAAAATTAAAATTTGTTTAAACTATTTCTATCCAAACACTAATTTTAAGTGAAAGTATACTTATAATGAATTGTAATTATCGATTAAAGGATTTCCTGGGATTTCAAGAAATTTTAACAAGATTTCAAATATTTTTTAGGACCTTTAATTATTTCAAAGGCTTAATAGCATTTCTATGTACATAAAAATATTTAAATTTATTTATTTTTTGGAATAAATTTTTGGTGGCGTACCTAGAGGGGGGCAAAGGAAACTTTGGAGTAATGCATTCACTTTTTTTTTATTGCTAATCTGCTGAAGGCTAGTGCCCTTCTCAGTTTACAACACAAATGAACAATGACTCTACCGGTTCTAGTTTTACCCCTATACTCCCTCCTCTATAATCCGAAGTTGGGTGGGACTGACGTCATAACTGGGTTCTTCACCTTACGGCGACTAACTAATTATTTCAGCCATGACTTTGACTCGGAAAATACATTTCTCGCACTAAGTTGGTAGCTGAGCATATACATTAAACAATAAATAATTCAAACTTGAAAGTAACCTTGGAATTGATACAACTTTAGTTGACGAAAGGCATGCATCGGATAAAGGCAAAAGTAAAGTTTCAGGCGGTGAATAGAGATTGAGTGTTTAGAATGCTTGAGGGGTGAATAATTTTAAGCAAAGACAATAACGAGAATCAATGCACGTATGGAAGCTACATATTTGATGTCTAATGAAAACAAACAAAAAAGGATGCGACAGTAGAATAATAGAAAATAGGAAGTTAAAGGATTTTCTCGAACTGTGGCTAAGAGTAGACAGCGAATTAAATAATTGTCAAGGAGTCGGTTTGATAATGAATGAGAAAGCAAAGAATATCAAGAGGTATAAATTTGTATCTCCCAGATTGTTGCGGGTTAGAATGAAAGTGGGAATCAGAAGACTATTTGTCAGAGCGTTTTTACGCCCCAGTTGATGGTGAAAAGAGTGAGGTAAAAGACGCCTTTAGGGGCACTTTAAATGATACTATTGGCACTTGCGATCATTAGGAAAAAATCATTTTACTAGGATACATGAATGGATAAGTTGAAGTTCAACGCGAATGTACGGAAAGGGTGGTATGCAAATTTTGGAGATCCAAAAACAAATGATAACAAAGAAGAATTGGTTAGTTTATGCTTGCAAAAATTTAGATATATTTTTAGAATAACTTGGCAAGCACAGATTTCACAAGCTATGCTGATTGTACTGATAACTTTATAATTGCCGGAATATTTTGCATCGCAGGTGTTTTTGGTGAGATTACTGTTTCTTCTTTTAATAACAGTTCTTGTTAAATACAATACTTGCTTCAAAGTAATAAAAATATGTTATACTTAGCACCATATAATACAATAAAAAATAAACATTTTTTTATTTTTTCTAGATATTCACCTAACGGAGTTATGTTGAGAATTTTGTAGAAATAAGTTCAATAATGTGAGCTTTATGTCGACTGAATGACATTTTTCATCTGTTCAGAATTTGCTGACTTCACATTGTTACATATGTATATTATGCACAACGTTTGTACAGAAGTAATTTCTTAATGACTTTTCATTGATTCCAGAAGATTTTATGCTAATCAGTTATACATTAGCAAAGATATACACAAAAGGTTCAAGTGCATAGATAGTTCGAAAAAATATATTCGCGGTTTTTATTAGGTGTCAATTCACAATCGTGAAGCTTGATTATTAAATAGTAGAATTTTTTGCATAAAAAATTCATTAATTGAAATTCCTTGATTAATAGCACTAACACTAGATCTAGTCAATTTATATTGAAATTTTTAGATCAATAAGTTGATTAGCTTAGTCTTCTGGTCGACTAAATTGCTAAAAAATTCAATTCTAGGCACACAAAGTGAAATATCACCAAAAATGATTGATGATTTGAAATTAGAATTAATTCTCTTCAAAAAAGTAATATGACTTTATAAATACTTTCCCTTTTTTTCCAAGCTTACAGAATAGATAATTTTGTGAAAAAAGAGGAATGAAAAAGAGGAGTAGTGATGAAAAATCTACCAAAGCTTGTGCGTGTGGAACTAACCTTTTTATTGAATTTAGGTGGAGTGTCATTCAATTCTCGACTTGCATAATAGTCATATAAACCAATCACTTTTGGCTCTGTTATCTGCGATTGGCTGCTCTGCATATGACAAGCACGACATACTTCAAAGAGGTAACCGTTGATGCTTAATCATCAGTGACCCCACCAAATCGACGTTACGCCATTTATTCAAATTACTCTCTTGCATTTTTCGATTAATTCGTTAACCAGACATTTTTAATCAAAGTTTAAAAAGTTAGAGCATTTTCAAAATTCCTGGGACCACTTTTTTAACATTTAAGAATTATATGTACAGCTGCTCGTAGTACTCAGAAATCCGAACAATTTATCCTAATGACTTTTTTCGATACAGAAAACTTACGGCAATAAATGATTCGACAAAATGTATGCACTCAAGATAGATCTACAAGTTTGGTATTGATCACTTCTACGAAAAAAACAATAAGAAGAAAGTTGTTACCCAAAAAAGAGCTACAAATTCGCTACCCATCGTTTTTTAATAGGATGCGTAGTTTTTGTTTTCATCGTGAATAATAACATTAAGAATAATAAATTAAATTTTTTAAAAAACGGTGCAAGGTATGACAAAAATTTATCGTCAAAAGTTGTGCAATCAAAAAACATCTATAAATTTGTAATAAAATTTTTTTTTGATAAAACGCATAGTTTTTGTTTCAATCATAAAAAATAACATTAAAAATAAAAAATAAATTTTTTTTGGAAATGACACAAGGTACAAAAAAAAATAATAGACGAAATCTGTTCACCCAGAAAGAATCTACGAATTTATTATAAACTTTTGTTATAAGAATACATTATAAATAAGAAATTATATAATTATAGCTCTGATATGAAAGAAGAATTTTTTTAGAAGAATTATAATTCTGATTTAGAACAATGAATTTTCTAAAAGAATAACGATTCTGATCTGAAACAATGAATTTCCAAAAATAACTATAATTCCGAAATGAAAGAGGAAATTTTTAAGAAGATTTATGATTCTGATTTGGAAGAGTGAATTTTCCAAAAGAATTACCATTTGTCTTAAAACGGGGAATTTTCTAACAGAATTGCGACTCTGATATTGAGCAGGGAATTTTTGAAAATAACTATAATTCTGACACGGAACAGGGAATTTTTCAAAAGAATTGACATTCATAGTAAGGATCGAAAAAATGAAAAATTGATCGGGAGAGAACTAGGAAATAGCTGGAAATGTAAAGTCATCCGTGATGTAAACACTCTGCAATTGTTATGCACTTATTTTTTAAATTATCAGATAAAACCATTCGAATCAAAAGCACTTCAGATTAATTGCTTTGTTACATCTAAATATAAGCCTTTTATGAAAATTAAAAATCCAATAAAGTTTATATTTAAATCTGGCACACTGGAATGAATTAAATTTGCAAATCTTACAAACTAGAATAGCTATAATTCAAACTTCAAAGCCTCTTAAAATGAATGTCCATAAATCTGAATTTATAAAATTTCGTATTCAATTGCTCTACTTATAGAAATGAAAGTCATTACAAGATCATGTTTGACGTAAATGTCTTTCCAATCAATCCTAAAAAATTTTGTCAAATTTACACATGCCTGCTAACCCTTAAAAATGTAACACCTTTCAAAGCAATTTCGATATATTCAGAGCCATATATTAATTTTATTCTCTTACAGGGCGTTGTTTTACGATCAAGTGTGGCCCACATGGTCAGCATGTGAAAACATTATGGGAAAAAAAACTGAAAAGACATTGTTGAAAAAATTAAGACAAAATTGAAACCTACTAGGACAGGGGATCTCCTGCACGTTAATAAAGTATCATTGACAGCAGGGTGCAAGAAAAAATGTACATTTTTTCGACCGACTATAGACACACTCTGAGAATATTTCAATTTTGACTAACAACCCCTAAATGTTGTTTGAAATGGGTTTTACGAAAGAACAGATGTAAATTTGTACCATCCGAGTATATTTTGGTGGCTTTGTAAAGACCAAACGTTTTAAAAATAAAAATTTGAAGTTAGTTATTAGGCTTTGCAACGTACTGCAATATTTCATCTCTGAATTTGAAACAATGAATGTATTCTGAATAAAATATCAAAAGCGTAGGTTGAAAGGTATGGAGAAATGTTTATGATGTGGTTCAGTAAACAACGATCGTAAAAACAAGAAAGAAGTTATGGCCAGTGAGAAGGTAAACTGATGAGGACATTCGGTAAAGTGAAGTACATTGTAAAACAAAAGTTTCAAATAAAATGAAAGTAGTATGTGATCCTCCTCGTATTCACTCGTTTTAAAAAAAAAGCTTTTATTCGCTCCCATTTTCTTTTATTTTTGTTCTTTTTCTTTTGGACCTTTTGCTTTTGTCGCATCGATCAGCTAATCTCAATCTGTTTCTCAATCAGCACAGTTCAATAGTAAAAAAAAATCATCTTCTTTATGAATAGAGAGTTTAAAGAAATTATATAACTAATTTAGTGGGCACCTATAATATATCAGAACTATTTGACATTCTGTAAATTATTCTGGAAAACCTCCTTTTTTGATGTTCAATTTTATTTAGGATTTAAAAAACAGGAGAAATACTGGCTATTGAAATGATTTCAATTTAACAAAAAACCTGTAACAGATTATCGTAATCGTAAATAGTTGTAATGGCGACTATAAGATCTTGACTTATAAAATAGCATGTATATATTTTCTGAAGAAAGTCTTTATTTTGTGACCCCAGATATACTACGATAAAGAATGAGACATCAAGAAAAATTTTTCCTGAAAGAATTCTGACAATCTTTAGTAATTATGTTTATAAAGAAAACTTATTTCATAGAATAAGATGGAAAAACGAGTCATAAGATACTCTCATGATCCTTATCTCTTTTTGAAAAATTTAATTATTTACGACTGCAGTTATTATATTCCATCTATAACCAATCAATATATTCATGTGTTTTTGCACCAATAACTTGACTGTAGGAGCGCGCATTAACTACTTTCATAATCTTTACTTTATAAATTAAACAAGGACGTTTCACTTATTTTAAAATAGTTTTATATTCGAGAGCAAGAATAAGTATGTACTTATTAGTTTTGTTCTTTCTTTGTTTTTAACTCGAGGGGCTTGAGAATAAGAAATGAAATCTGTGAATAACAGTAGTCGGTAGTACGTACGAATATGGATTATTTTTATTTCCTGTAGGTGTGAAAAGTCTCTACCACATGCCTAGCATTCTTCCTTTTTTTGTCTTTGGTGCCAAGTATCGAAAACCGATAAACTATCGACGAGGTCACTATCAGTTAAGAGAAATAATAAAACACGGCTCAACACCAATCTAACTTTGTTCTTTACTTCATATCCCTCACAAACTTTAGAAAGTAACAAAATGAAAATCCTTTTAGTTCGCGATTATGAAATTTCGAAAAATAAAAGCTTTAGAGCATGCGGGACTGATAAACTTGATAAACTTGATAAGCTTCTACAAATAAAAATTGAAGGTCAAAGCTCAAAAGTGGAACCTACACCCTTCGGAATTTTGTCTGGATTCATAACTTGTAATATGATGAATTAACAAGATGCGCTTTTCAGCCTTTGTCGAGAAAAACTACTTTTAGGAAATCGAAGCACGTTACATGAATCGGGATTTGAGAGTCTTTCAGCTCCCGGTTAGATCACGCGGTAGCGATTCGAGTTTTTATCCGCATAGTCGCGGCTCGATTTCTGCTGCTTAAATATTTTTCCAGTTTTTAAAATTGTAATTGACTATTCAATTTATTGAAATAAAGACAAAATATTTATTCTTTACCATTTTTTCATATGAAAAAATGTATTTTTTCAATCGTTTCCACTTCTACTCCAAGAAGAAGGTTTTTTTGTAGAAAGATTCTCATTTTTCTTTATTAAATTGAACATTTATATTTTGTTCACTACTATTTTCATATTTAATAAAAGAAATGTATAAAAATAGTTGAATAAAATGGCATTAAAGAAGAAAATAAATGAAAGATGTTTGATATTACTATTATAATATTCATATTTTGAAATTGGGGCATACAGTGGGGCTAAACCAAGTTAAAATGAAAGTTCCAAATAAATGGGATTCTTTCTTGTTTGTGATAATATAGTATCCTACGAAAATTTCAAGATGCAAACTGAAATAATTAGTCCAATGGATTTTGAAATAAGTTGATTTTTATATTTAATTGATAAGAGATGAAGACATTTCCATAATATTACATGGTAAATAATGTTTCAAATTCTTTTAATTGATTTCTTTTATTGATTTTGATTTTCTGTCACCCTGCAAACATTTTGAGAAGAAAATAAAAATGATCAGAAAGGTTGTATTTAGGAAAAGAAGATTTTTGTATCGAATTAGAATTAAACCATTCTGCAAATCTGATTGAAAACTGTATTATTATCATATTTTTGATACCACAATAACATTCTATTTATTAAATATAAATATAAACAAAGAATGGTTTGTTTACGGGCATTTTTGAAAGTATATTAATTCTTATCGTTACACCTAACGTTTAACTGTGTGTCGTAATAAAATTCTACACTACCTCTCTGATCATTTTTATTTTCATCTTAAAATATTCGTGAGCTGACAGACAACCACATTCAATAAAGAAATCTATTTTAACAAAATTTAACCAATATTTTCCTGATAATTTTATACAAATTTCTTCATTTTTTAGTAATTATATAAAAAAAGCGACTTATTCAGAATGCGCCCTGCATATTATTTTCACTTTAATCTCAAAATATTCATGGGATGCCGTATTACCATAATTAAGAAAACAAGTCCCATATATTTCTATATTTGAAGCTTGCATTTAAAGTTAAGCATCAGGAATTTCTTTCACAAAAAGAAAACGGCTTAAAATGAATATTTTAACTATATTTAAATAAATTTAATGAGTAATTACAATTTTAAAAAATTGTATTAAAAATTCACTAAAAATGTCAGCATTTTCTAAATTACAATTCTATTACTGGGAGGAGTATCAATCCAAACAAAACTCCAAATCCAAGAATCCAAACCAAATGAAAGATATTTTTGGTCTTAATTTTTTCAAAATTAAAGGTTCTCAAATGTGGTACAAAATTAAAAATTAATTAAAATTATGATCTGTATTACAAATTTATCAAATATAAATATAAGTTAAATTTAAAAGCCTTTCTGTTTGAGAGTTTCGTATTCTCACTAGATAAAAAAGAAAATGAGGTAATACAAATCTAATAAAGATTAATTATATAAGTTCATAAGTTAATTATATAATTTTTTCAAATTTTGTTTATTATCAACTCACCATATTCTCCATCGAGGTGTGGTTCTGTCCTGGCGCTCGATTACCCTGCAATATTGCTTCAAGACTTTCTATATACTCTATAGCGTTTCGTAAAATCTCCACTTTTGGTAGACGTTGATTAGGATTATTGCTGGTTCTCCTCTTCAACACTTCAAAAGCTTCATTTACCTAAAACAAAAATGAAGTATTTGGAATAAATTTAAATAAACCTTTTTTAACAAAATTCTCTTGAATTTCAGTATTATTTTATTAAAAATAACAAGCAATTCATATGGGCTGCAAAGCGTGGACTAAATATTTAATAATGTAAAATGAAATTCAAATTGGAAAAGGAGTAAAAAATCAACTTTCATGAGTTTCACACTCCCTTTATTATAGGCTGGAAAAATATCAGAGAATGGAGATTTTTTTCTTTTGAATCATCATTGATATTAGTAACAGATAGGCCTATGAAGTTCGTTCTTTTCTGAAATAATTTATAAGATACACTTTTTTATAAAAATTTTTGTTTATAGTCTTCTATCTTCTATAGATGGTCGAGTTCACGTCATCTGACCACGACAATTTCATGTCAGAATGGGATTAACTCGGGATTAGGCTTTAATTCAGGATACATGATTGCTTGATAGCGCAAAAAAATTGCACCAAATATCTTTCGAATTCTTAGTTTTAGTTATTGGGCAACTTTTATTTTTAATGCCATATCTTTAATAAAAACGCGTCTTTGGGTACTATGTTTTTGATTTTATGTTTTCAAATTTAATTTTTTTTAATATATCTTTTTTGTTTTTTTTGTTCAATTTTAAAGTACATTTTATATCAAACAGTTTGAGAGCTCAAAAAGATAAATCGGTCAATTAGAACCAATGATATGGCATTTAAAAGCGAGGGGCTACTCACTGCGAACTCTGGAAATCTTAAAACTGTGTATGCGGCAATCTGTATTAAAGCCTCATAGATATTTCCATGATGTCGTTGAGATTGACGAGAGTTTCCAGATTTCCGACGCTGCTCGCAATCAGAAATCACGTGCGATTCTATAGACTCGGCTAACATCGGCGGTTTTCGGTTTCAGTCGGCTGTTCGTTCCACGCATAGGAGCGTTTGTGGGAATACTCCACACCACCTCACCTCTGTCCACACTTAGCCAAGATTCCAAGTTTTCT
>JAUELO010000297.1:226332-239493 GCA_032357855.1 Amphibolips quercusostensackenii | reverse complement strand
ATTGGTAACGTAGTTTATGGACGGCCCCTTATCCTGTGATTTTCTTTAAATAATCTAAATTCCGTTTAAAAGTGTTCGTAGACGGGTTGACGCATTTATTGTTAAGCGGCTGGGATCGAATCTACAGCGCGAAGAAACTGATTTCTGCTGTAAATGTGCCGATGGCTTTATTACCCTTGGAAGTGTTTTCACCCTATTCCACGTCCTCTTTATAATTCTCGCTTTGGCCCCTTTTTGGTCCACAAACCACGTCGCGAAATTTGTTAGCAGAACATCTGGAAACATTCCAATAGATCCTACCGCGTAACAGCGCTTGGACATAATTACACATAATTTACAATAATTGCTTTCGCGCGTGTACATAATGAATGGTCTGAGCGATAGCGCCTCTGGATTATTATTGTTTAAACGAAACACTTTGTTTTAGTGGGGAATTAATCGATCAACACGGATGTCCTAAGGACACATTAAATTCTTCTCACCCGATCAACTCTTCAACTCTTTAAATTCAAATAGTAAATTAACTTATGAATAACAATTATGGGAAGAAATTCGAAAATGATTTTTTTGTTTTGATTGTTTTAGAAACAGTTTTTTATATTCAAAATCTGATGATCTTTATGAATTTTTAAGTCCCAAGTAGCTCGAAATAATCTTTGACCACATCTTTCGTGTGATTGCGAGAAAATCCACAAAAAGACCTTTATACTGCTATTTTCAAAAATATACGAAATTTCTGATTCAAGAACTTTTTTGGATGTCTCAATATAAAATTGCTTGAATTTCAATTAATTTATTTTTTCTGACATATTGAAAAGAATTTTAAATTATTTAAACGATTTTTCCCCCTGTAAATCGTAAAAAGTTATTATAATTCAGAATAAATGATACAGCTAATAAGTCTCAAGAGCAATTTTTATTTCTTGACATCTTTAGTACTTATTTAAAAAAATTGCTTTTATTTAAACCATTACTCCCCTGTAAATTGTAAAAATTTGTTATTTTGTGGAATTATTGATACAATAAGTAAATGTTAGAATTAATATATTTTTCTGAATGATATTTGGCAATTAATTGAACAATTTTCATTTGTTCAAACAATTTTTTCCCCTATAAACTTAAAAAAATTCTTTTTTCTTTAAATAATGCAGCTAATGAATTTTAAGAGGTATATTTTCAGTTAAAGACAGTTTCCAATTACTTGAACAACTAATAATCTTTCACTTGCGTCTTTTTATAAGAAAGGTGGAGAAAATTCTAGTTTTTCTGAATCTCATATACTAATTCGCTTACTATTCAGTATTTTCTCATCTTAGAACTTACAACCTAATTTTTCAAAGCAATAATCATTTTTTCTAAACAATATTTTTCAATTATGATATTGATAGCTATTTTTTCAAATCGATTTCGTTAAGTTAAAAAAATACTCATTAATAAGCGACATAATGCACGAGATTAAAAAAAACTAAAATTTTCTCTACCTTTCTTATGAAAAGGAGCAAGTGATTTTAATTGTGCAACTAATGGCAAACTGTCTTTTACAAAATTATCTCTATTAAAATTCATTGAGTGCGTCATTAATTCCATAAATCAATAACTTTTCACGATTTACAAGGGAAAAAATTGTTCAAACATATGAAAAATTTTCAAATAATTGACAAATGTCCTAAAAATATATATTACTCTCAGCATTCGTTAACTGTGTCATTTATTAAAAAAAAAATAACTTTTTACGATTTAGTGAAAAAATATAAAAATAAAAAAGTTTTTAATAATTTGATACTATTTCAGACAAAATATATCATTTGTTGCATTTATTAACTATATCGTTTATCCCAAAAAATAGAAACTTTTCACGATTGACTGAGGGAGAAAATTATTTAAACAAATAATAATTTTTTAATTATTGGGTGGAAATTATTTCCTGAACATTCCTTAAGAGGTGACTAAACTTTAATTTACAACAAATTAATAAAAAGTATTTTTTCCTATTTTTTTGAAAAACTTTTTTTTCCTTAAAACTCTGTGTCAATTTTAAAAACCCGGGGTACGAACTTATGTTAGCCCATATTAAAATGAATAAGAAATTACTTTTTCCGAAAAATGAACAAATTGTCGGGGATCGATCACAAAAAATAGAAAGTCAAAGTTTTGGACCAGCCTAGTGCTTATTACTGACAATTCTAAATATAAATTTTCCAGACTGTCTAATTTCAAATTGGAAAATTTTTTTATATAATCTAAAAAACAAAGGAAAGGAAACTATTCGTCTGTTTCAAATTGAATTCCAAAATTCAACATGTTGAAATGGGAACCACTTGGAATTAATCAAATAACGATTACACAATTTCTAAAATAAAATGTGACCTTTTTGACATTTTAAAACTAAAGCATGCAAAAAAAAAAAATTTGATTTTAAAAATGTTTGAAATTAAACAGTTGAAAGTGAGAATCGTTCAAGGTGGAACATTTTTACGTTAAAGCATTGCGAAGTTCAGGGAACGGTAATCATGAAAAATTTACAGACAAAACTACAGCTTTTATTTCTACTTTTAAAACTTATTAAAATTTTTTTTTTATCTAAAATTTAATCAATGATGATATTATAAATCCCTAACTAGTTCAGGGATTTGAAGAAGTTCCAAAAAGTTACATTTTTTCCTCTCACCGAAATATTTGATCTATTCCACATTTGGAGGGGAGAACGATCGTACTTGTCAAACGTCGTAATTTCGCAAACTTAATAGTACCCAGATAATATCGTTTTATTTTTGAAACCCAAAGACTATTATTTTTTCTTAATATAATATTTATACTTAAAAATAGATTGCGAATCGTTTTGTCAGTCCTTTGGAATTACACTTCGGACCTTTAGCATTATTTTTAGTAACGCTTCAAGAACTGATATAAATCAAGTCAGTATGTATGTTTAAATTTCATAAAGCCGGAAATAAATTCACTTTAGAAAAATTTCATTTGGCATTTTTTTCCGCAGATAAGAATCTCGGTACGATTCTGGCTGACTCACGTTATTAAAGAGAAGATAAAGTGAGAACGAAGCCGGCAAACTTTCAATACAAAAAAAAAAACAATCTTGTTTAATAGGGTTTTCCTATAATATTTATTTCAGTTATTCTATAAAAATTTTTATTGCATAGAGTTATATTAATATAAAAATAAAAAAATCTTATCTAGACCAAAATCAAAGCTCAACACTCAAATTATTGACAATATTTTGTTATATTTTACTGAAACCAAATAGTGAAAATATTCACTAATGAGGTAAGGTAAGTATGAGTAGATTAAGTGTGTAAATAATACTAGTTTTTCCATTTTTATGCAATAAATTGTAAATACGTTATGTTGATGAAGGTGACGTATAGCCTACTTACAGGTTTTAAAATATTGTCGTCTCATTGTTTCAATGAAGCTGTAAAACGTTACACAAGCACGTTCTTTTATTAAACTTTTCTATCTTCCACGTTTCCTATTACTATAACCTTCTTTTACTCAAATTTCACTAATTTAGGTTTAGAGAGTCTGTCAAAATATACTTCCTAGAGATATTTTTATAAATCTTGCAAGTGCGACGAAAACCTCAATACCTATACGTGATCTGACGAGCATCTTATTTACGCGCATCGCTGAGTTCGTCGAGAAACTTTGAATAATTTCGAAAAGAAACTGCCTCCAGAAACACATGGTCTCAATGTTTTTTAAGTAGCTCGATAATATGAAGGGAATATCAATTTTTGTTTTAAGAATCAAAACTAATCTTCTTCATATTCTAATATTGAATATGAAATCAATATATATATATATAGAATCAAACTATATTTATATAAAGTTAACCAGCGAGTATTTTTAAATCCGGATATTGTATAGTTTCAAATCGTTAAACTTAATCAAATCTTAGGTATCTATAGTCCTGCAGCTTATTATCAAGTATCGACTTGATAAGATTTTCACGCGATCCGAAACTGGACACAAAACTTGACATCTATTATCAAACCTTGAACTAAATCCATTATCATCTGAAACGTGATGATTCAATTCGCTTGATCAATTGATTGAAATGAAATAAATTTGATTTCCTGAGACAAAAAGAGATTCCGATATTAAGCACTATGTCAATTGATGCCAGGGGGACTACCTATTCGCACAGGACCTCGTGAGCTGCATAAATTATGCATATGATGCACTTGAATCGAGATTCTCTAACAGAGAAGGTCAAAAACGGAAACCTACTAACCTGAGATGCTCGTGGCGGCAATCCACTGAGTTGATACTTCCGGTTGATGCCAAACTACTATCAGCACTTGCGGTTCTCGTTTGCTCCTCCCTATCTCTCTCAGACACGTATCTCTGCAAATATGCAGCATCACTCGACGAGTAAAATTGTCGTCTATGATGGTGATAACTATCATAAGACTCGTACTGGTAAGATCCTACGTCTGTCATGAAGGTCATCATTTCACAAACAATTTCCACTGTCGCTGTCAAAACACTTCCCTTTGATATCTAAAATGATATCTTAGTTCACCTTTTTTTTATCTCACACACTAAACACACTCATTTCACCGTCTCACGATGAATTTTCAATGTTTAATCTTGAATCTGCGATGTACCATTTCCCCAATTATTACATGCTTTGATGAGAGAGCTTCTGGGTCTAAAGTAAATTCTTGTAGAGTTGTAGTCGCAAGTAATATTTTATAAAATGTTTGTAATATAAAATAAGAATCACAAACTTCACTTTTCACTTAAACACAAGAACTTCTAAACTTGTAATTAATAAAAGAGATAAGTCATGGAATTCGCGACGCGGGGTTTATAAAGATCTGAAATCCTTCAAGTCGGAGATCAGAGTGAAGACCTAGCAGGGATCTTCTAGTAGTGTCTCCGACGGGCCACATGGATCATTTTGAGTACGTGTGTGAACATGTGTGTGTCTTGTGTTTTAACTCCGACTAGTGGGTTCCACATGTTTGTGTGCAATGTATATGTGTATGTGCTCGTGAGAACGTGCTGCATGTGTCAAGTCACACCCCAAAATAACTATTTTTAAGTTGGACGACCAATCGCAGGTGGAGAAAATTTTCCTGGAGAGATCAAGTCCCGCCTTCGAATGTCATGGATGCATGAATTTGGCAGCTTCTTATTTTGGGGTGTGGTTTAATCATCAATTAAAAGCTCTCACTCGGAAATCTAGCGTGACCCCGCGATACTTCACTTTTGCCGGTGCGTGCGCCAAAGTCTTACCGGAGATTTTAATGAGGGACCCATAATGCCTTTCAAGTTGTCATTTTGTCATTTACACATTGCCACGTTGCAAATCCGTCCAGAAAGCAGAGCTTTTTTACATTTTTTCTTGGACTATGCCATGATACTTACGAATAAGAAACATGGCAATGCATTTGAGATTGAAATGAAATTTACTTTTTTTTAAACCATTTCATGCACCGAAATAAGAGCAGGAAAAATTCACAAATCAAAATTATATTTCCAAATTACCTTTTTTTTTGTCTGATTGAAGACAAAAATACAACAAAAGAAGAAAGAGGAAAGAAATCCTTTTTTTTTCCTCATTTTGTAATTGTCCGAGTAATTCCCTCTTATGTGCCTGAAAAGGGCCGTTCATAAATAATGTTAAGTCTGGACGGGGGAGGGGGTCAAAACAATTTTTGATGCAAGATATTTTCAGGACTGAGAATCAGTAAAAAGCAAAAGTGTAACAGATTTTATTGTAAGCAGCTGTTTGTCAGCTCAATCTCGTGCTTGCTGTAGTATCTAGCACGTTATATGTAAAAAAACTTATCTTACCTTATTGATAAATGCATGAATATATCACTTGTAATTTACCTAGTTACATAAGTATCTTTATTAAATGTAATATTCATAAATTCACGAAATCCTCCACAAGACACGTAAACTGTTTTTCTCAAATTTTCAACATTTTGATAAAAGCCATCCTTTTTAGTTGTAAATTCAACTGCTTTCTTAAAAAATTGTCTTTTTGTATTGAGCTTTCTACAATTTGATTGATTTTTTCTTATTTCTTTGATAAACATTTTTTTTGTTGAAATTCATCTTCATTGGTCGAAAATGTAACTATCTAGTTGAAAATTAAACTGATTGGTTTGAATATGAACTTTTTTTTTAAGTTTCTCCTTTCTGGTGAAACATTCCACTGTTTTGTAGAAAATTCGTATTTTTATATCGAAAATTCACCGAATTAATAAAAAATTCAACTGCTAGGTCAAAAGCTGAAATACTTTGTTAAAAATTTATTATTTTAGTTCGAAATACTTTTATTTTGGTTGAAAATTTTACTATTTTGTTGAAATTTCTTTTTTTTTGTGTTGAAAATTAATTTTTTAAACTGAAAAATCAATTATTTTATTTTTCGTTTAATACGTATCTTTTTGGTTGAAAATTACAGCATCTGCGTGAAATTTGATATATTTAAAAAAAAAATCGTCTCCTTTGGTAGAAAATCAATTTCTTTTGTTAAAAATGCGACTTTTTGATTGAAAATTAATGTATTTCAGTTGAGGATTCAAGTATCACGTTAAAAATTTGCCGTAGTTGGTTTAATTATACTGTTTTTTTTTAATTAAAATATTCTGTAGTTGAAACATCAAATATTACATCTTTTGTCTGAATTCAACTATTTGGTCTATCGTTGAACTATTTCCTTAATAATAATTAATTTTTTTGGTTCAAGGTGCATAATTTTAGGTGAAAATTTATCTCTTTAGTTGATAATTAAACTAACTTTATGAAATTTTATTTTATTTTCTTGCTACAAATTCATTTCTACAGTTAAGAATTTATTGTTTTAGTTTAAAATTCATTTGTTTTGTTTGAAAAATTCAACTATTACTTTTAAGTTTCGATTTCTTTTGGTTGAAAATTTATATATATTTTTGGAAACTTGTCTTCTTAGTCATAAATTAATTTTTTTGGTTAAAAATGCGATTGTTTGGTTGACAATTGATATTTTTTAGTTAAGGATTCATGTATTTTGTTGAAAATCAGTCTTATTTGATATTATACTTCTTTTGATTTACCATTAAAATTAAGAACATTTTTGGGTAAAATATCAAATAATACATTTTTTGTTGAAAATTCATCTTTTTGATCTTTTTTGGTGAACAGCTAAACTCGAGAAATTGATTATTTTGTTCGAAGACTTATAGTTTTAGTTAAAAATTCATCCATCCAGAGATAAAGAGTTTTTTTATTAACAATTAATTTTTTTGAATGAAAATCAAACTATTCCATTTTTGGTAAAAAATTGATTTTCGTTAGCTTAAAAATTCAACTATATGGTTTAAAATTGTTCTAACTTGTTGAAAATTCATCTCTTTTGGTGAAAAATAATTCTACTTATGGCTACCATATGCAACTGTATGTTAATCTGTTATATGTAACTCCATGTCGAGAAAGTGGTAATGTTTATGTTTATGTTTGAGTTTAATAAAGAATTTGTTAGGTTTAAACAAAATTTGTATAAATCGAACGCAATTTGTTAAATTCAAACAAAAGTTATACGTAAATCAAACGAATTGTATATAAAACAATATTTGCTATTTACATCTAAACAACATTTTTCACAGTGAATATTAGAAGAAAATATTACGAAACTTGTAAATAGGCATACGTCACCTCAACCAACGTAATGTATTCACAAATTATTACTTTAAAATAGAAAGATAGAATTATTTACATAATTAATCTATTTTACCTCATTTAATTTACGCTTAAAATTATCACACAGACACACCACGAAATTTGATCAAATACAAGAGCACACCTGACACTCTTTGAGTTGTTCACTTTACGTCCACCATTTTATATAAAGAATAATCAACAAGAAAACCTCACTAATCAGCAGTAAACTAATTAGCAAAATAAACTTGCAATTGTTCACAAATCCATTAGTAAAATGCTCAAATATTAGTATTTCATTAGTCTAACAATTAATTAATAAAATTTTCACTAAATTAGATTCAGAAAGCATTTAAGTACTTGTTTAATTAAAAACTGTATATTTCTGAATAAAAGTTTTAGATCTTAGATCAAAAAAAGTTTAATATGTTGAACTTTAAATTTTTTCAGCTTGAATCAAAGAAACATGCTATTATTTTTCTCCAATGGAAAAAATATTTTCGTGGTGTGTAAAGCGCTTCAAAATCACAAAGAAATAAAAAATTTTTAAAACTCAAAATTCCAAAATCACGAAAAAAAATGTTTCCATTCACGCAAAATAATAGCATGTTTTTTTAATTCAAGCTGAAAGTATTTCAGGCTCAACACTTTCTCAAACAACTCTAGATTAGACAAAATTTTCTTTATGTCTAATATTTTCTTGCTTACTGGCAAAAACTGTACATAAAAAAATAGTCTATAATTTTTGAAACAATTGTAAATTTATTTTTAATTTTCACGTCCAGAGAGCGAAGAAAAGATATTGTCCGATCCAAACTAAAATGTACCCTTTAAATGTCCTTAGGAAAGAATTTAAGAAAGTCAAAATTTATTTTTAAATTAATTTTTTGAATATTTTCATTATTTTGTTTAAAATTTTAGAAGTTTTAAATCAAAATTTGTTGAAAACTTATTCCAATATTCAAACTTTAGGGAAATTATGTAAAATAAAAAATAATTAAAAATTATTTACTAAATAGAGAATAAACCACTAAATATTAATTATTTATTTTCTTATAGCGAATTTTCTGCATTAATCCACTGATTTGATTAGTTTTTAAAATCTTGTTCATTCTCACTAATCATTATTTATTATTTTCTTAAAAAGACCCAAACATTTTTCAAATTATTAATAATTGTGTTCCATTTTTTCCTACAAAATTTAAAAAATTCATACAAAATATTATAAAGTTTTATAATAATTTGAAGAAATATTCATTTCGAAATAAAAGTGATTTCCTATTTAAATTTATGTGTTTCCATAACATGACGCTTTTTACGTCTTTTTTGAAGTCAACATTTTCAATAATATTATGCCACACCAGCTTTTGTCTCAATATTTTTATCCACGCCTCAAAATGAAAACTCAGTCTCGGGACTACACCATTGAAGAATAGATATATTTTTGCAAAAGCTGATAATTTTATAGTTTACTTTTTAAGGCTTTTATTTTTCAGACTCGAGCCTAAAAGAAAAATAATCTAGAAATCACGGATGACGTATTTTGGATAATGAGTTTTAAAAATTTTCTCGATGCATTTATAATGAATTTTGAGAAATCTCGATGAATTAATTGTAATTAACGTTTGTAAAAATAATTAATTATCAATTAGACAGGCACACAAAAAAAGGCAAAGTCAAAAAATCGACCTATATAGCATTGTATTATTGATCCAGCAAAGACAAAATCTGCATTGATTGGAACTTTCTGCTTGTCAGTTTTTTTCACATTCTCATCAATAAAAAGATATTCACTTTATGTGAAAAATTACTGTTGCTGATTCCATCACATGTCGGAGAAAAACGTTTGTTTTTGAAAATCCTGCAAAGTTGTTAAGAGAACTTTTGGAATTTTCTTGAATAATCAAAAATTCAAATTTTGTTGGCACAAAAAATAATTAAAAATTAAAAATTTCATTCTGCCGTTAAACTATGCAAGAAACGAAAAAAAATGAATGAATAAAACTACAAATTTATTACAAATCATTGTTTAGTAGAACGCGAAGTTTCGTTTTATTTGTTAAAAACAAAATTAAAAATAAAAAAATTAAATTTCTGGACAAAAGACACAAGCTACGGGAAAAAGTCATTCAACAAAAGTTGAGCACCTGAAAAAGAGGTACAAATTTTTCCTTGATCATTTATCAATAGGATGCGTTGTTTTTGTTTCATTCGTAAAAAACAGCTTAAAAAATAGAAAAATTAAATTTATTACTGAAAAACACAAGCTACAAAAAAAATTAGACAAAAGTTATTTTTCCTAAAAAGAGCTACACATTTGTTAATAATTATTTTTTGATGGAACGCGTAGTTTTAATTTTAATCATAAGAAAAACATTGAAAATGAAAGAATTAAATTTTTGGACAAACGAAACAAACTCTGAAACAAAATATGATGACAAAAGTTACTCATCTAAAAAAGAACTACAAATTTGTCATGTATAATTTTTTTTAGAAAAGCTTAGTTTTTGTTTCAACCGTGAAAACAACATTAAAAATAAAAAAAATTGAATTTTTTGAAAAACAGCACAGTACCGAAAAAAATTAACTGACAAAAGTTTTTCACTTAAAAAAGATTTTTAAATATGTTAAAAATAATTTTCAGACAGGACCAGTAGATTGGCTCTTAATAATAAAAAATAAGATTACAAAAATTAAATTAAATTTTTGGAAGAACGGAATAGAAGTCGAAAAAAAACAAAAGTTATTCAGCCAAAAAAAAATTACGAATTTGTTATAAACTCTGATTATTAAGACATATTGAAGATGAAAAAACTCACTTTTTGGAAACAGAACACAAGCTACAATAACATTTTATGAAATAAAAATTTTTACCCAAAATGTATCCAGAAGTTTGCTTAAAAGCACTTTACGTTAGGATGCGCACTTTTAGTTTAAATCGTAAAAAGTAATAATGAAAATAGGCAAATTAAAATTATGGAAAAACGACACAATTTTCAATACAATGGTCAATACTAAATTGCTTTTTCATGGAATGCGCACTTTTTTAATTATAAAATCAAGACAATAAAAATACGTATGTTCCAATACCAATGCATATTATGAATTGTAATAATATAAATTTATTGAAGTGATACATTTTACAATGTATCTGAGAATAAAATTTACTGCAAAATAAGAAAGAAGTAATAAAATAATCATGATAAACAAAATTTTTACTTTATTTTGCAATATGTGAATATGCAATCACAGGCCGAGGTACAGAAATAAATGTAACATATATTTGATATAGTAGAGTTGAATTCAATGTAGAAAAGTTCTCACTTCGCACATCGAGTGCGAAGCATGAAATGCGTGATGAGAATGTGTTCGTTAAAGCCGCAGGAGCTTCAACAAAAGAGAATTCACAATCACCAAATTGCAGTTGTCGATGCTTTGACCTTTAATTTCAAAAGATCTATACACAAATGTGGGAAAAATACAAAGACCGAGTGCGTAGCGCGAGGTAAATACATTATCGAGTGTGAAGCGCAAGTACCAACAGTCGCGCGCCCCAGGCGCGCTCAAACTTGCGAACCGCGTGCGACGAGAATGTGTCCGCGCGTACAAATTTAAAAATAAATGCGATTAAATAAATTTAAAATTGCGGTAATTAAAAAAAATGTAATAAAATAAGTTGTTCAAATTTAATGATTGTTAATATTATGTATTCTTCTATTAAAATCAACATTATTTACTATTTTGAACAAATTCTGTAAGGTTTGCAAATAAGTAATGCAAGTAAATAAAAAAAAAAATTTCTTCTGAGAGTTTTGAATAGAATATAAGTGTAATATATTATATGATATAATAATAAACAAATAATATTAACAATATTTACAAATTATTTTTTTCAGTTTCTCGACTTTGTCAATTTCTTTAATCGCATTAATTTTCAAATTTTTACACTATTTTATCGCTCATTTTTCCTTATTAGATGTTGAGCTATTAAACTTTATTCTTCTCACAAACAAAAAAAAAACAAAGAAAAGCAATTGGAAAATTGTCTTTCAAAATGATCCAGAACCTACAATTTTTATCCAATTTTATCTAATTTTTTAAAAAATTGAAGCTAATTAAATTCTAAAGAGGTATGTCAAGGCCGATTTTGCAAAAAAGTCTCTGTTTGTTTGTTATTCAAGTTGCAAAATGCAAAAAAACCATAATTTTTCATATTTGAGCTGCCTATTCTGTATCATTTATTGATATTACCTCAAAAAGTTGAAAAACTATACATTAACAATCGATTAACAAATCCTGATAACTTAGATGAAGTTCCTGCAGTCTGTTTAATTGTTATGAACAAATGTATGAACATGATATACATCTTCAATGCATAAAAGGGGAGATTTGATAATTCCGAATTCTGGTAGCTATTACTAGTGATTCTCACAAGTAATAGTTACGCTAATCTGAATTCCCAACTCTCACCCTGACGAGCCTTGCTTTTACCAGTCATTTTTATTATTATTTAACCATGTAACTTTAATCCCAGACTCACCTTCCATCATACCTAAATTTTCTATATTCAAGAATTTCTCGTAAGATGCTCATAAACTGATCACTTATGAGTATCTCAGAGAAAGACTTTACCTTGTTTTTAGTTGAAGTAAGGCAGGTCTGGAAATTGCCATTAGTTAGGAATTTCATTTAAGCACGTTAAAATTTAAGAATATAGCGATTGGGGCGCATGCCCCTACGATGGGTATGGCGCACCAATGGGAAACAAGCAACATTTCTGATGGGTTCGCGGGTCCTGTACCACAGGCACCACGCACCAATCACGAACGAGGAATTTTCCGATTGGTCCGCTTCTCCCAAATATCAAACACCGAAGTTTAAACTCAATTATGTTCTTTTACCAGAATAAAGCTTAAATATTAAGTTATTCTTTACATTACCTCAGTATATTATGAATCACCACTTTTTCGCACGATTATCTCGTATTAACATTATGATACCAATCTCAAGCGAGCGAATTTCCCAATTGGCTCGCGGGCCACGCGCCAGGGGTGCTGCGCACCAATCACGCGCCAAACAGACGCCATATTGGATAGCGCGCCAAATTCAAATATTAATATTAATGATTCCACATTAGTTGGACATTAATAAATAATATTATTGATGTTTCTATTAAATATTGTTAACTACCATAACTATTAATAATAGTAATCATTATTATTATGGTCAAAGTTAATAATTTTTATATACAGGTAGAATGCATATATAGAACGCCATATTGAAGTGGCGCGCGGAATTCAAATATTATTTCACACCATTTAGCCGTTAATAAATAATAATATTGATGGTACTCTTAATTAGTATTAACTACCAATACTTTTAATAATAGTAATCATAACTGTTATTAATGGTATGGTTAAAGTTAAGAATTAATGTTCGATACCGTATTGTAATGAAATTATTTCATATAACACTACGGTACCATAA
>JAUELO010000297.1:127600-140465 GCA_032357855.1 Amphibolips quercusostensackenii | reverse complement strand
TCTAGTGTGACTGACACGAAAAAAGAGGAATGATAAGGCTCGCAACAGAAGATACACGCGTGCCATATTTTCCTTATTGAACTTCAAAATCGTGGATAAACTGACCGAAAGCAAAGGGACTACCATTTGATCTTGAGGAGGAGGCGCGAAATACAATTCCAAGTTGCGACATTGAATTTCAGTAAAGATATAAAATTCTTAGTTTGGAACAGGCTAATTCCGTAAAGAATTATAATTGTTATTTTAGGTTCACTTTGAAATAAGAAATTTCGTTAAGAATTATAATTATTACTTTAGAAAAGGGAGTTTCCAAAAAAAAACGTCTACCAGGAACGAGAAGTTTTCGACATGAAGCGGGAATTTTGAAGATAAGTTTGATTTTAATTCAAATAAAGGGAGTGGAATAATTATAATTTTCACTTTAGATCCAGAAATTTCGCCAAGAATTATAATTTTGTCTTGGAACAGGTCATTTTTTATATAAAACAGAAATTTTGAAAAATAATTTGACTTCTAAAATACAAAAAAATAATTTAGGAAAACAAACCCTGTTTTAAGGTAAAATTTGTTGTATTTTGAAAGTTTGTTGCTCTAAGTCAGAATTTGTCTAAGTTTGAGAACCCATATTCTGTATTAAAAATTTTGCTATATATTTTGCAAAGTTTTACTATATTTTTTAATTGTACTTGAAAATGTTGTAAATACACACACGCATAACTTAGAGCACAAAATTTCCGCAAAAAATCATAATTTAGACTTTAAAACAGGCAATTTTGAAAATTAATTTAATAATGATTTGGTATAGGGAACTTTCTGACGAAATTATAATTTTGAGTTGAGTCAGGAGAATAAATAAATCAAGTATAAAAAAATCCTATACAGAATTATAATTTTCACTTTGGATCACGGAATTTCGTGAAGAAATATATAATATTAGTTTGGAAAAGGTAATTTTTTAAGTGCAATAGGAAATTTTTGAAAACAATCTGAATTCTGATATATAAAAAAGAAGTTCACATAAACAATCTCCTTTTAAGTCAGAATTCGTCAAATTTCAAAAAGGCCGTGTCTAGGTTATCCGAAATTCGGCGAGCGTAAAACAAATAGTTTTGGTGCACCCAGAAAAGCTGGAAAAGGATAACTAGGTTTACCGAAATTCAGTTGGCACGTGCGACAAATATTTTCAGTAAGTCTAGACACTTTGTTTTTTAAATTTCTTGTTCCTAATCAGAATTTGTTTGAATTTAAAAAAAAATGTTATTCATTAAAATTTTGCCAAAATTTGAATCTTTTAAATTTTCGAAAAAGGGAGTCCTGAATTATAATAGAAAATGTTGTAATTACCTATATTTATGACTTAAAAAAGGGAATTTTTTTAAATAAATTTAATTTTGACTTAGCACGTAGAATTTCTGTAGCAAATTATTTATTTTATTTTAGGTTCACTGTAGATTGAGAAATTTTGCTAAGAATTATAATTTTTACTTCAAGAAAGGCGATTTCCGTAAAGAATCATACACTTGGAACGGGAATGTTTTAAAAGAATTTTAATTCAAATATTTTTGAAAATGAATTTAATTGTGACTTGGTAGAGGAAATTTTATGAAAAAATTATAATTTTGAAATAAGTCAAGGGAATAAATAAACAAAATATAAAAAAGAATTTTATGAAGAATTGTAGTTTTCACTTTGGACCAGGGAATTTCGTGAAGAGTAATAATATTCCCTTGAAACAGAACATTTTTAAAAATAATTTGAGTTCTGACACGCTGAAATCGACTTCAAAACATTCATCATTGTTCCAAGTCAGAATGCGTCAAATTTTAAAAATTCCTTCTTCCAAATCAGGATTTGTTTCGATTCAGAAAATTTTTTTATTTTATTTGACAATCAAAATTTTCCAGATTTAAAACTTTCCTCTTCCATATTTTAGAAAATGAAAGTCGCTGCATATCTGAATTATAATAGAAAATATTTTACATGAATATAATTATGACATGGATCAGGAAATGTTTTGAAAATAATTTTAATTCTGGGATAACACAGGAAATTTCCATCAAGAATTATAATTTAGATTTTAAGACAGAGAATTTCGTGAACAATTATAATTTTTATTTTAGGTATACTTTGGAATAGAAAATTTCGTTAAGAATTATAATTTTTACTTTAGAAATTTTTTTACTCCATCTTCCAAATTTTAGAAAGAGGGGTATTCCGGAATTATAAGAGAAAATTAAAATAAATATATTTCTGACTTGGAACCAGAAATTTAGGAAATTAATTTTGTTTTCTCTTGGTATACGAATTTTTTTTGTCTGGTTTTAAAAATTCCTTCTTTCAAATTAGAATTGATTTAAAGTTAAAAATTCTTTTTTCATTCTTAAATAAAGTGAGGGACAGAGAATTTTCGTAAAGGATTATAATTAAGACTTTAGGACGAGGCATTTTTTTAAAGAAATTATTTTTTACTTAAAACAGAGAATTTTTAACATGGAACGGTAATTTTTCAAAATCTTTTTAATTATGATTTAGAAAAAGGAAATTAAAGAAAAATATCTGTTCCAAAATAAAATCTTGGAAATCTTACAAATGTTTATAAATATTTTGAAATCTTTAAAAATCGTTTAAAGTCGTTTGAATCTTTTAAACTTTTTCAAATTGACAAAAAAAAATTAAAAATTAACTTACTAACAGAGAAGAGTTAATTTTAACTATAAAATATGTATATTTATTATATATTTATTTGATCTATTTTAGCTGCAAAATTCTCTTCATTGTGTTATTTTTTGCATTTTACACTGTTTCAGAGTAGATTTAGACATTTTTCCCTTTAAATTAAAGCTTTAATTGCACATCACGTTTTAGGATGACAGTGGTTGGAAATAATGCCTTTGTGACATAGTAACTGGATCAAGTTGTAATTAACTATTTCAGGCGGAAGCTTGCATGTAGCTATTTTGCTCACATACTTCGCAAACTACTTTGAACATTTTCAAGGGAATGAAATTTCGGGTACAGTTTTTTATTATATTCTCTTAGCTTAATTAATTTTCAAGTGACTTAGTCTATTGAAAATGAAAATTCATCCCTATATTGGTTTTTTCTATGAAGTGAATTTAATCAAAACTAGACCAGTTTTACAGATTGGACACAGATTAACTTTTTTTCATTAGCAATACCTAAGAAAACTATCTGAGAATTTCTTATTTAAAGTATCGAAGTAGTTTTACATCTTCAAGCCTTCAAACCTACATCTACTTTTATCAAACTCTCGTACACTTTAAGTTAAGTCAAGGTTTCAAAAGCCACACTTTTCAAGGAAAGAAAATCTAGTCTGAAATTCAAATATTCTTTCAGCATTTATACACTTTTCGCCTTTGCATTTAAAATTCTCTTGAATTCAGCTCAATTCCAATACCCACAGCATTTAAATTTAATGTAAATTTTATCATATCCTCGAACAGAAAATTGGTATGCATAGTTAGTCTTCATTAACATTAAGGCATGCTTTTGTTCACATAATTGCAATAATTGAGTAATTTATTAATTTTTTTTGCAAAAACTTTTTGTAAATATTAGAAAAGGTCGTTTAAAGACTACGTGGCACTATTTTTATATACTTTTCCACCCCTCCCCTTCTTCGTCAAAGATCCTCATACAAAGCTTGAACTCTTCAGGGTATTGTCACAAGTACCTCAATCCACCCCTTTAAGATGAAAAATGTTTTCTTCGATTTTATTTGATAGAGCCCTAAAGTAAAACAGACTTAACAGCTCAAAATTCTTTTAAAACAGGGGTGATAGGGTGAATTTTTACAAGTGTATATGAATAATAGAGTAATAAAATTTTTTAAATATAATTAAAGGATAGGTACTATATTGCAATTAATATAAAATGATTAAGTTGACTTTTGTATCCAAAAAACGACTTTTTTAACCAAGATAGATTATTTTTCAAACAAATAGTAGTTGAGTTTTTAACACACACAAAAATTATTTTTAATCCAAATAGTTGCACTTACAACCAAATAGTTAATCTATCAAGGAAAAAAGACGAGTTTTCAACAAAATAGTTGTATACAAAATAGTTGTATAATTAAACTACAAAGAAAAATTTTCAGCGAAACGGTCAAATGCAAATAGTCGGATTAGTATAATTTTTTTACCAAGAGCTTTTCTACAGAAAATTTGAATTTTGAATCCAAAGAGACAAATTTGCTATTCAAAAAGATTAATTTTCCACAGGCGAGTGGAATTTTCGGAAAACATGAATTTTTAGCAAAATAGTTCATTCTCAGGAAAATAGTTAAACCTTGAATCGTAATTTAATTCACATACTACAAAATAGTTGAATGTTCAACCTGCAAACATAAATTTTTGATCAAATGATCGAACTCTTAAACAGAGAAGATTAAACTTTAACCAAAAAAAGTTGCATTTGCAACTAAATAGTTGAATTTTAAATCAAGAAAGATATTTTCTCAACAAAAAAGTATGAAAGACAATATTTTAACCAAAAAATATTTAAATTTTCCATAAAAATTTGAATCATGCCAAAAAAGATAAATTTACAACGAAAAATATAACAGTTGATGTTTCATCCAAAAAATATTTTAATTAAAAACTAAAAATTGTTCATTTTAATCCAGAAAGACGAATGTAAAACTGAATAGTTTAATTTTCAACAAAAATCGAATAATTTATAAGTATGGAGTTGCACGTTCAACCAAAAAAGGTAAAATTTCTACCAAAAGAAATTAATTTTCAACAAAAAAAGATTTTTTATCAAAGAAAGAAAAAACATGACAACCAAATTATTTTTGAAGTCTGATCACTAGATTCAAGATTTATCGGACCTTCATTCTCTATCCCAATTTTCGATAAAAGGGGGAAAAAGCACCCTTATTCTTAGAAAAAGAGAACTATATTGATTAACCTTTCGAATAAGAGGTTTTTCCACTACTTCAGGTCCGTTGATTACTTCCGGAGGTTGCCTTCAAGCCCTTTTATTTAGTGATTCCTCCTTCAAACTTCAGATAATGGATTGTTAACATTTTATAAAACACAATAATTGCAGAGTATTAGTTTCATTTGTATTAAATAAGATAGATAAGAGTCTGGACATAAATTGCGTAATGTTTGTTGGAAATTTATTTCGGTGTCATCTAAAAAAAACGTCAGACATTTGAATTTAACCAAAATAGATGGATTTTTAACGAAATAGTTGATTTCTCTACCAAAACAGATTTATTTGTAACAAAAAAAATATATTTCTACCAAAAGAGACTAATTGTCAAGTTCAAAAGATGGAATTCTAACAAGAGTAGAATTTTTAACTAAGAAAGATTTTGTAGCAAATAAAGAAAAATATTTTATCTAGAATTTTGAATTTTCAAGTCAAAAATATTCATATTTTTCGATATCATTCTACCCAAGGAGCTTGGAAATAACAAATTTTTCAAAATATTTGTATGTGTGTATGTAATTTTTTTGTTTACCATATCTCGAAAAGTAAAAGGTCTATGATCACGAAATTTAGACGAATTGTAGGCCCTATTGACATCCAGTTCTGATAGGCTTCTGAGCTAGATCGGCCATTTAGAAGTGTTTTTTTTTGGTTTAGAGATTTAAAAAAAAAATTTATCTTGTTTATACGAGAAAAACTTTTTTTACATATATAATACAACAATTCTCTATATAGTATATTTTTTCGCGTCTTATAGATGAATCTATCAACTGTTAAACTGTTATGACCCACTAGTACCAATTCATGAAGTTAAAAAAAATTATTTTGTTTGTATAAAAGAAAATTATTTATTATTTAAAATACAACAATACTTATCTAGTTTATTTGTTCACATCTTAGAGACGCATCGACTGACCTATTTTTGGACCTTTTAGGATTCACCAGTACCAATTAATTCACACAGTTTTAAAAAATTGGTGTATTTTGTTTATGTATGAGGAAAACTTTGTCCATATACGAAAAAGTATAGTAATTTATCTGGCATGTTTGCGTATATGAGACACGTCAAGAAACCTATTGACGAATTATTTTATGACCTTTTATGATCTAGCAATACCGATGTATAAAAAAAAGATGTCTTTATCTTGTTTATATGCGAAAAACTCTTCTAATATTAGGAATACAAGAGTAATGTATATGATATATTTGTTCGCGCCTTCAAGACGCATTGATTGACCAATTAAACCGTTTTATATCCTACCATAAGCCCAAGTTTGAGTTCGATCCAAGAAACTTGTTTTTCAGGATGGGTACACTTGAGAAAAAATGCCTTTTATAAGGAGTTACAAATCGCAGAAAATTGTGTCAGTTAAAAAATAATATCACATTTATGTTTGATTCAAGTGACAAACAATTAACAATAACATGAAATATAGAATAGTTCTGTAAAGTTGTCACATTGTTATTCTTTTTTTATAACGTATTATATATTACTCTGCCAACCTCACACCCTTCTGTATCAGTGCATCATTCTCTGAAATTTATGTACCTGATGTGCGGTGACAATCAAAGTACGAGGAAAGTTAGCGCTTTTATCTGAAAACTTTACGATGCGTCTTTCTCTCTTCTCTAAAGCAACACGCTTGTTTGTCAACTTGTTACTGTTTGTTACCTTTGTACAATTTCCGACACTATTTCTTCTGTAGTTCGAAAATTTCAGTTAAAGAAAAAAAACAGATAAATGCGAAAGTATCCGGTAATATTTTTATTTCTTTAATAACATATTTTTACATATTTAGGTAATTTAGCTAAACAGTTAACTAAACAGACAAAGTAAGTAATAAAAAAGATCCCAATTTTTCAAGTATTATATAATTTGTCTATAAAGGTTAAAAAGACAGGCGATAATAAATATTGTTTCTGAAATTAAACTTCCACAAATATTCAACTACTCTAGATGAATTATATATCATTGGAATCGGGAAAATGTTTAGATACTGGATAAAATTTTTTCTTTGAAAATTTAAATTTTTATGAATATCGTGATTTTCACCTGCTTTTGGATATCGGTTGCCTTTAAAAGACAGAAGTGGAGTGGAATATCATTGAAGTAGTCCGAGATGCAATGACAGCAAAATTAATTAATAGTATTGTAGACTTCAACAGGAATTTCTAATTTTAATTTACATTTGTCATTTCTTCATAAAAAGGTGTATTGATGCATGAAATACATTTCTTAAATTATAACAAAAACTCACAAAATTATTGCCTCGAATTGTCTCCAAAATTTCTTAGAAAAACTTATACAATTTAAAAGATATATTATCCAAAATACTTTGGAATTTTTTTTATGAAATCGTGGTGACAAAAATTATACGAAAGATGAGATTTTTCACAATAATATTGAGGAGGATTTCTTCAAGTCCAGTAAGAATTCCAGCATAAAATCCGTTTGGAAATTTTCCCAACAATATTTTTCGGAAAATTTTCGCAACATTTTTTTTGGAAAAAATCCTAAGCTTTTATGTGATTTTCGTTACCATAAATATGGGAAAAATTTTCAACAAATTTTTTACCGTGCGATTGAAATAGCTTGAATTGTTATGATAAGAGTGAAAGTATTATCCTCTTCATTTGCCGCAATATCTCTCTCTCCTTTTTTATCCAATTTTTGGTTGTTTTGTGATTTGTCTGACGTCTGACCACGTAACAAGTTAATTTTGTTACGATGGTCTGCAGCGGTCGCATTGCGGTAGGGCAGATGGCTGACTAGGTAAGGGTGAACGGTTCTATCGCGCTTCACCTCCTTGATGTACAGTTTGCAAACTCAAACTTTGGGAAAGCAGCCAAAAACACTTTATCTCAGTGTTCCCTCTTCTGAAAATAAATTAAGGAGACGGATTCGCCTTATAGTCGAAAGAGGACCACGTTAAGATCGAAATCTCATCTAACTAGTCCCATTTAATGAGAATTCCTTGAAAAAATAACCTTCAAGTTTGAGACAAATTGGTTAATATTAAGACGTTCCGCGGAGGACCGGAAATCCCATAAGACTAACATGGGAAAACTTTTGTTTTTAGAAAAATGAGATTCACGCTTCTGGGTTTTAACTTAGCTTGCTGGAGATTATTATAGAGTTTATTAGAATCATTTAAAGTTACTTTTTTTTACGTTTTATCAAAAATTTACTAGGTCTGTTCGAAAAGTATGCGACCTAGTGCTCGAACTTCGTACCTAGTAGTACTATTGTCAAAAACAGGTATTAACTATTTAGTAAGAACCTCTGTGAGGCCCCCTACGGAGTGTAATTGACCTGCGAATCTTTAGTCAACTAGTTACGTATTCGTCTAGTTACGTACGCGTCGCATTTCGGGATGACGGAACGCACCGAACGAATAGCGTGCGAAACGATTGGAAGGCTTAATTAATGAAAATCTTTCGTTGATATTGGGAAAAGTAGATCAAGACATTGAAATTCCAAAAAATATTATTTTGGAAATTGGGAGCCTGATTTTTAAAAAAGTGGCGACTGGCTTCTTTACCACAAGAACATACCTGCCCATTCATAGCAGCTTATTCAGCAACTTTTAGTGAAACATGGCCTTACATAACTTCGGCAGTCCAAATACAATCCTGCCCTGGCTTCCTGTGATTTCTGGCTGTTTAGGAAATTTAAATACCCTCTAAAAGGAAAACAATTTTAAGACGTAGAAGAAATAAGACAGAATGTGACGAAGTAGTTGTTAGCTATTGTGAAAGGTGACTTTACAGAGTGCTTCTGAAAGTCGGAGGATCGCTAGAAGAAGGTTGTTGCTTCCAACGGGGTACTTTGAAAGGAATATCACTGCCATTGTGCAGAATTTACTCTTGCTCCTGGTACAGCACAAGGTCGGATTCTTTCCGGACAAACCTTGTAGCCATTGATAGGGAGACTGACATTTGTTTCAAGCATTTAAAAATGTTCAAATAATTAATTAATTATTATTTATTTGTTACTTTTTTCAAAAATAGATAGAAAACTCTATTTTTCTTAATTTGACTAACTTTATTGCTTGTTATTAAATATCTACGTCATTAATATACTGCAATTCCATTTTTTCTGTAATAAATACCTAAAATTGATCGTTTTCTGCTGGGAACGAGAATTAGCCATGATTTTTTATATAATGAAACATGAAGACCCCCTTATGGGGCCCAAAAAATCCCCCATTAGTGCTAATTGAGATTTTCACCTAATGTTGAAGTTAATGATTAGATTAACAAAAGAATTTATTCCAAAATAATCATGAATGAATGAGTTTTTCAATTTAAATAATTTTTTAACTATTTTCAATTGTTTAAACAATAAAACTTTTTTTACATTTATTTTTTATAGAAGTCGTAAAATATTTAATATTGCAAGTGCGATAATGAATGTCAGCAATTTTTTTTTTTTAAATAAATTTTTAACCGTTTAAGCAATACTAATATGTTAAAATATAACCCCTTAAAGTAAAATAGAAAAAATGTATTTCTTGAAGAATTTGTCAATAATTCTGAATATTCTTATGTATCTTCTTGTTTATTATGGCTCCCCTTAGTTTATTGAAGAAGTTTTCATTGTTCAAAGAAATTAAAATTCTTAAGATATTTTTTTCTCTTAAAATATATAAATCATGGTGTTGTTTCAGATCATGATTTGGTTTATCGGCATTAGAAGTACAAATATTTGTTTAAATCATATGTTAATTTGATATATTTAAGTATCTATTTGCTTCTTACTTTGAGTGATTTATCCAATTTTCGTATTTTAGAAACTATTTAAAATGTTAAAATTACGTAAACATAGTTTATAGATATATGTTAAAATTAACAAATTCTGAAGTTATGACTATAATGAATGAGTAAATTAATCATTTCTATTCTCTAAAATAAGAAAATAAATTTGTTTTTTATAATTATATTGATTACTTTTCGTTTTTATTTGATATCAACTGTTTAATATTCAAAATCAACATTTTTTGGTTTAAAATTCAGCTAATTAGTTAAAACTTAAACTGATTCATTGAAATTTTATGATTTAGGTTGAACATTCATCTCTTTCAATAAAAATTGAGTTATTTTGTTAAAAAGTCGTATTTTCGGGGTGAAAAAAAAGAATTCTACTTGAAAATTTTACTTTTACATTTTCACTTGAAAATTGATCTTTTTTACTTAAGAATTCAACTTTCTTGTTGAAAATTCATGCATTAAGTTAGAAGGTTAGTAATTTGTTTTATTTTGTTGAAAATTCATGCTTTTTTCGTCAAAAATAAATTTACAACTAAAAATTATATTTTTTAATTTTTGTTGAAAATTGAGCTTTTTAGTTGAATATTCATGTTCATGTCCTTTGTTTAAAATTTGCACTTATGAGTGATTCTTTGGGGTCCGATATGATGATGCTGTGAGATGGTGTTAAAAATTATTACTGAGTATTTTCTGGTTCATTTAAACAAAACTAGAGGGTAAGATTGAAAAGATTTTAAATTTTTATGCGCAATATAAATAAGGACTACCTTAGTGTACAAGTACAGCGAGGTGAAAAATTGCGAAGCTTTCAGATACAAATATATGTATACTTCCTCTAGGGAACCATCTTCAGCCTTCAACTTTTCAATCGCGAATTGATGAATCCACTAAAAGAAAAAATCGTTTAACTCTTTTTAACCTGCCATGCAGAGAATATAAATAAATGAAAAAATAAATAAGTTTTGGAACAATATCGAACTGAATCTAATTTAAACTTACAAAAAATATTTATTTTTAAGTAGAAAGTGACCTTCTCGAGTGACATTTATTTTTCCCTGCTACATTTCCTTTTTCAACCAAGCTTACAAAATTAAATAAGGCTGAAAGCAATTCCTTGACATAGATATAAATTACACATACCTGTGGACCCTGGGAAAGACTATTTCTTTTAGTGACCTAAATATTACACGAGACACCTCTATGCGACTACAATTCAACAATTTTATTTTCTGCAAAAATGTCAGACATGGAATGAATAAATTTTCAAAACAAAAAAAAAATGAATTTGTTTAAAACAGTTGAATTTTAAATTGAAAAAATTAATTTTTCACCAAGCAGTTGCATAACAAACAAAATAGTTGAACTTTTTAGTAAAATTGATGAATTTTCCACAAAATAGTTAAAATTTTAAACAAATAGTTGAATTTCAATGCCAAAAAGATTAATTGTTTAAGAGACAGTTGAACTTTTATCAAAGAAGTTAATTTTCAACCAAGAAAGATTAATTTTTCAATCTAAATGTTTTAAAAATTACTTTTTAATAACAAAAACAAATTTTTAACCAGTTAAAGTCAACAAAAGAAAAACGAATTTCCGACAGAAATGTTTGAATTCTCATCCAAATACACTGGAACTTGGAATTAAGGCGCCCGCGTTTATGTCCTACCGAGAATTAGTGCTACGGTGAGAGACGCAGCGGGACCGAAAGAGAGGTAATTTACATTTCTGGTTAAGTCATGCGTTACCATGCATTTGAAATGTCTGGATTTAAGCTAAGGTCAATGCGAGCAAAGCCCAAGGCCGGTCATAATTCCAAGTTCCAGTGTAGATTAATTCTTAACAAAAAAAGATCAATATTCTACTCAAAAAATATGATTTTTTCACGAAACAGTTAAGATCGCAAAATAAAAAATCAAATGTTTTTGAAAAAAGTAAACTTTTAAACCGGAAGAGATTAATTTTCGACAAGAAAGTTAATTTCAGAATCGAGAGAGATGAATTTTTATACATCAAAGTTAAGTTTCCAACAAAAAATCTAATATTTAAATCTTTAGTTAAAAAATTAATTTAAGAAAAGAAAGTGGAAGAAGATTCTGTCAGTCTAATGTTGGATCTGGCCCAGATCTGACGTCGTCTAGATCGTCTAGTCTTGACGGCCTAGTCTAGTCCAGATCTGACGCTATTCAGCTTTCCATAACATAAACATTTCTAAGTGTCAATCAGACAAATTTTTTCACCTGATTCGATTAGCACTTTGCTTCCTTATTATGAATAATTAGCAAATTAATTTGCTTCCTTCCAGAGAAAGTCAAAATAAGAAAAAGCAACACCCCAGACCTTTTGCAAGGTTCCGTATTTCTATCTTTTCATGTTTTTTTCAATGATTTCTTTCGTCGTCAGCAAATAAAAATCATGCAACTATGAGGTATTATCACAATAAAGAAAGGTTTTAAATATACGAAAAACAAAAAATTTTAGATCGAAATGTTAATAACTTTCAAAATTATTTCATGTTTTCCGAGCTAAGTTACGGAGGTTCCCATGTGTCATCTACGTGATTATTTTGAGGTGTGTCAATTAAGCGTTAAATTAAGAAGTATTTTCTATTATTGCAAGAACTTTCAATTATGTTAATGAAAAAAGTTTTTCTGCATAAGCCAAAGTTTTCATGTCATATAAATGACCATAACATCCGTAGTCCTCAGTACAATATATTAATAGTATATGTCAATCGATTCGTCTCAAATTAAGGAATCTTCACCGTTTTTTTTCACTTTTGCATTATGTAAATGGAAAAGTTTTAACCATAGAAAACCGATTTTTCAAATATTATGAATGACAGTACCTTCCTATTCTTAAATAAAATTTATTATTATTATAGGCCAGTCGATTCGACTCTAATTAACAATTCTTTTTTATTCTTGTATCAACTTTATTGATATGAAAAAGAAAATTTGAATTTCACACGAAAATCGATTTTTCAAATACAGCAGAACCTCGATTGAGGATCCCCCGGTTTAGTGACTCTTCGAACTGCTGGTCTTCTGAGTTTCTCAGCTCGCGGAGTCGAGGAAATTTTGTAAATAATGTGTCGCCAGCAGTAGCGGAGTGATATAAGCGGGCAATGCCC
>JAUELO010000296.1:9169714-9186050 GCA_032357855.1 Amphibolips quercusostensackenii | reverse complement strand
ATCTGCACACGTCGAATTCGGCGTATCACACATAGGAGAGTCGATATTTTTTAATATAAAAATTCCGTCAAATGAAAGACTCTCTATGTTGTAAATAACACTGAAATCTTACAATCCCGCTGAGATTCTCTGCCACTGGTAACTTTCCTTTATCATTTGTTTCTATGAACGTTGTAATTGGGTCCATTAATGCTGCTAAACTCGCAGTTATTCTGTCTTGTTTTTCCAAAATTCTTGAATTTTTTTTAATCACAGCGTCCTTTTGTTTCAGACCTGCTTAAATTTTAGAATTTAGTTTTGGAGGATTAAAAAATAAAGCGTTTTTAGGAAGGCAGTATTTTTTTTAATAAAGACTGGCTTTTCTCTTTTGACAATTTTTTTCTGACAATTTCCTCCAACCTTATCGCCAGGTCAGTATGAATGGCTGGTGCGAAAGACGTGTCTAGTACAAGTCGCTCTCCAATGACTTTAAGGACCTCTGCTCCCAAGCTCTGTTCTTCTTCAATTCCAGCTTCAGGATTTTTCTTACCTCCGTTTTTAATTTTAGGGATAGTATTGCGAAGACTATACCGACTATTTCCACTTTGACTTCGGCTTTGTTCTCGGCTTGGACTGACAATTTAAAAATGTTGACTGTGGCTTCGACTTGGGCTGTGATTGTGAGAATGTAGACTATAGCTTTGACCTGGACTGCGATCACGATGGTAGTTATCATCACTATAACGTTGTCGAGACCGACGGCTAGATTAACGACTCCCTAAACACAAAATTTAATAAATAAATAGTTCCATAGTTAGAGATTACGTGACTACAAAATACGAGAGCCGATAATAATATGAGACACAGAAGCCTAGTAGAGGTGCTGTTTTATTTTTTGTTAAGTGGTCAGAGAGTTATACAGAAAGATATCTAATAAAACTATAAGAATCAGACAGCTAGCAGAGGGGCTGTTCTTTCCTTTAAATTCTGACCAGAAGAAGAACGGATAGATAAAAAAATGTGAAAAACAGGCGCCTAGCAGAGGTGCTGTTTTCGTTTTTGAATTCTGAGTGAATATATGTCAGTTAGACCGATAATGCTTGTCAAAATTAGATTGTTTTTCCACAGTTAATCATCGGTTGCATACCGAGGTACTGGGTAATTCTGTCGCGGTTAAACTGTGTTGAGAGGCTGCCTCGTGGAAAATCTAACCGAAAAATTATTCTTACTGTTTTTATTTCCCCGACGGTGGTAGTCATACTTTTTCTCCGAACATCTAATGCGTTCTTTTAACTGTTGGAATTCCTCTTTCTCGTCTATGTGTACTAATTTGCACTGCACAAACTAAACTGCACTAAAAATCTTATATGCGACGTGATCGGCACAAAGAAGAAAAATGACGAAATATAGCAGGCGAAGAACAGTCGAAAAATTTTGACTGTGAATAGTGGCGACATCAGTACATGGTAGAGGGTACTACATTATGATCTCGAGGAAGAGGCGCGCAATACATTTTGAAAGGGCTCGCCGCGCGTGCTACTCTCCAGGCATCACCAGAAGATTCAATTTTAACTGCTAATGCTCTTTATCACATGCATGTGTAGTCAAGTGCAGTAATCACTTTACTCAATCATTGTTCTGAGAGTCGAGGAAACTCACACCAAAAAGCACACCAAATGAAAAAAATTCGAAAATTATATTCAGCTTTGAATAATTATTAGAGAATTTATAAAGAGCAGTTTCTAACAATAAAAAATGTTAAAAAATGTTTGGAAAACTTTCACTAACTACAATCATATTATCCTTCTTATGAAAACTTGTAACCTTCATTGGTAGTAACATTGGAGGAAGATTTCGAGGAAGCAGACATTTTGTAGCTTAAGCGTGACCTCTTGATTTATACTCAAAATCAACAGAAGTAAAAAAGTAGATTCCTAATTTTATCGATCACCGATAATTATTTCGATCTATTGTTACCATTACTTTTAATATCAGCTCTAACCATCCAGATAAATTTAATTAATTTAGGTATGTGAGTTGTTATCAAAGATATTATAACTTTGGTTTTTATGATTAATATTCCTAATACAAGGCGTGAAATTCATTTCAGTAATCTTTCTATAATTCTAATCCAGTCACAGATGTTCTACTTTATTATGATATGCGCGTTCTATTGCGGCTGCTATTATATTGTATTAATGTACTATATTCTACTCAATGAATGAAAAAATAGTCTCTTCGTAGTTCCAACGCAGTGATATATTATAAAGTACAATTTATGTATCTTTTGCGTGTGATTTGAAGAAAAATATATAAAATAAAAATTATTTGAATGTTTCAATTAAAATAATTGCTTACTGATTTTCATGTGGTGAACTGATTAATTAATTCTTAGCTGATTAATTTCATTTACAGTATTAAAATATATAAAGATTAAAGTTTAATATTGTTCGATTGCGTAACATGTAGGAAATAAATTAAATGTATAGACATGAAATTTCGAATGAAAAAAAATATAATGTAAGAATTATTTGAATGTTTCAATCTAAGCTATAGTTTAATTCTTCTCATTTTTCGAACTCATTGATTAATACTTACTTTTTAAAAGATTCTGTGACGTTGGGAAATGACTGTCCGAATTCAGTTTTGAAAATTATATGTACAGATGTTTTGATTTCTTTTTGAACTAGTTTTAAAGATTATTAATAAATTAAATTAATCGAAATGAATTTTCAAATAGAAAAAAATATAATGGAAAAATTATTAAAATGTTTTAATCAAAATTATAGTTCAATGCTTCTTATTTTGTGAACTGGTTAATTAATTATTGGCTGATTAATTGAATGTGTTACGTAATTGAATATTGGCTGTAATTTGTACAAGAAAAGTTCATTCGGACATCAAATACCTCTATTTCAATTATTTAATTTTTGTCACTGTTTTTAATGTTGTAAAATAAGTATCTAAATTTAATTTGAAAAGTTATATATCAATATGTTTTAATTTTTTCTGAAATTGAAGTAAAAGTAAAAAAAAGCAAAGTAGAAATTATTTGAATGTTTCAATGGATATTACAGTTCAATAATTTTTATTTTTTGGACAGATAATTCAATTATTAGCTAAGTAATATTTTTTACAATATTAAATTACACAAAAATTAAATTCAAATTATGTAATTTTTGTCAATGTTGGTGATGTTGTGAAATTATTATCTGATTTTTTTTTTATTATATGCAAATACGTTTGCATTTTTTGTTCACCATAAAAGGTTACTTAGAAATCAAATTTTCATAAATTAAAGTGAAAATTGGAAAAAATGTAAAGTTAAAATTATATGAATGTTTCATTGAAATATATTCATTAATATTAATTAATTAACTAAATAATTTATTATAATATTAGATTATTATTGAATTTATTCTTAATAATTATTATATATTATTTATTATTAATTTATTATTACTTGTTAGTGAGTTTAATGCTTTTTATGTTGTGGAAAGATTAATAAATTGTTAGCTGATTAATTTTTTTCACAATGTTAAATAAGAAAAAGATTAAATTTTTATTTTTTTAAATTAAGAAAATAAATTGATTATTATCTTCAAGGTTATGTAATTGAATATTATATAATTTTTGTAAATTTTTGTGATGTAAAATAAGTATCTACATTCCGTGTTGAAAATTATTTGTACGTCGGGGAAAGTTTGGATTTTAAGGAACTTCAGAAGCAAAAGCGATTATTAAAATCATAGTTTGATGTTTGTTTTACAAAGTTCATACGCTTCAAAGTTAAAAAAATGTTAAGAAGGCAATGAACTTCAATGTTAAAAAAAAATATAATTGTCTTGTCTTAGGCAATCCGGAATCCTAAGGCGGGCCCTTTTTTTTTAAATAAAACAAGCTACGTAATTGAGCACTAGATATTGATGAAGTTTATTCCTAGATTACCGTTTAAACATATTTTTCACATTTATGACATATTAGTTATGCAAAATACATTATAAAACGGAAAATAAGCGTTAAATAAGGTCTAACAGAAAATAAGTGTAGACAAAGTTCAAGGACTGAATATTTATGAAAAGTTGTAAAATTTCAAATATTATTCATCTTGGATCAAGAATTTACTGATACTAATCGAAAAAGCAACATATTTAAAAAAATTCGTCTGCATGATATAAAAGCAATAAAGAGTTAAAGTAAGTTACAACTAATTGGCGGGAAATTCAAAAATGTGAAATATTTTCTATATCACTGTGGTAAAGCAGATTTCGCTTTCACCTGCGTTTTTCTAGCCTAACCGGGGTTCGTCTTAGGAATTTCGCATGATTACAATTTTTCAATATTTTTATTAAACAGCATAAAAATTTAAAAAACGTAAGTACCAATTGCACAGTTTACAAAATTACCTGTCATAAAAAAATAACTTACTCCTCAAAATCATTAGAAGATATTAAATCACGACTTCTAAAACAGGTGAAAGTTCATTCTCTTATGTACAAAAATAATTTTTCCTTTCTGTTTTCGTTAATTTACTTTCAGTGCAGAAAAAACACTTTCAAAATAACTACGATTCTGCTGAGCATGTATTCGCATGCATTAGTGATTACTATAATTTTTTCGTACAAAAATATTGAGGGTGGCCCGTCCTAGGAGGCCTTTCCCTATATTTTACTTTTTTATGAAATTAGTTTAAAAGGTTAATCTTGATTCAAATTTTCAGAAAAATATAAAGTAAAAATTATTTGAATGCTTTAATGAAAGTAACTGTTAATTAATTTTTATGTTGTGAACTGATTAATTAATATGTACATGTATTTTTATTTGTTCTTAAATTATTCCTAAAGGTCATTTATAAATTAAATGTACAATAAAAGTTTCTTTTTCATTTAAAATACCTTGATTGCAATTATATAATTTTTTTAAATGTTTTTGATGTGTTTAAATAAGTATCTGAATTTAATTTTCAAAATTATATGTACATAGGTTTTAATTTTTTCTAAAAATGAGTATAAAATGTTATAAACAATTTGAATTTTCAGAAATAAAACTTCCAGTTTAAAATGATATGAAGTAAGCATCATTTGAAAATTTTAATGAAAATATCACTTTAAGGCTTTTTAAGTTGTTAACTGATAAATTCATTATTAGCTGATGAATTTTTTTTCACAACATAAAATCACATTAAGATTGAGTTGTAATTGTTTTATATCAAGTAAAATAAATTTATCATTTACTTGAAGGTTATGTAATTGAATATAGAATATAGAATTTAACTTTTAAAATCATATGAACACATGTTTATATTTTTTCTGGAATTAGTATGAAAGGTTATTAATAATTTTAATTTTCAGAAATGCAATTTTAAGTTTAAAAAGAAATATATATAAATCGAAAATCATTTAAATGTGTGAATAAAAATAAACTAAAAATAAAATAAGCTGATTAATTAATTATTAATTGATTTTGTTATATTTTATATTTACTGGAGTTAGTTCAAAAGGTTATTAGTAAATGAAATTATCTCAAATAAAAGTTTCCATTTAAAAAATATATTTATTACATATAATTTGTATAATAAAAGTTTATTTATAATAAAAATACCCACATTCCAATTGCATAATTTCTTAAATGGGTCTGACATTGTGAAATGAGTATCTGAATTTAATTTTAAAAATTATATTGAAATGTCTGAATTTTTTCTGAAATAAGTATAAAAGTTCACTAAATCAGACTTTTGTAAATAAATGTGAAAATTGAAAAAAAAGGTAAAGTAAAAATTATTTGAATATTTGAATAAAAATCAGAGATTTATGCTTAAATGAGTATCTGAACTCAGTTTTTCAAATGATATCTAAATATTATGTTTGAATTTTTTTAAAAATTGGTATGAAAGATTATAAATAATTCGTATTTTCAGAAATGAAATCTCAAGTTAAAAAAAAAGGAAAGAAAATATAAATGTTTTAATGAAAATAATTGTTTAATGCTTTTTATGTTGGGATCTAGTCAATCGATTATTGACAAATTAATTTTTTTACAATATTAAATTACATAATGATTTCATTTTAATCTTTCTCTATTAAGTAACATAAATTGATGATTTATTTAAAGGTTATGTAATTAAATATTGGCTACAATTGGTATTATAAAAATTTATTCATATTGAACATATTTCCATTAAACTTATATAAGTTCTTGAATTATTCTGCTGTCTTGAAATTAGCATCTGAGTTCTATTTTTAGAATTATATGTAAATTTTTTAATTTTTAAAGAATATTGGACCAGTACGCATCAGGAATATTAGATTCTGCAAGTAGTCATTCGATTTTAATGAAAATTGATGAAAATATAGTGATATATATGATAATTTTGGCCTTGAAAGGATGCAAAATAAGTTAATTTTGCGAGTTAAGCTATATTGAATTTTTTTAAATTGTCTACATTTCCAGAACTGATGCTTGGAGACAAAAATAATTTTGTCTCCAAGAAATTCCAAACAAATTATCGATTCGATTTTTATCGAAATTAAGATCATATGTAAAATCACTTTTAACAACAATTGATGGAAACTACTTGAAGTTTCAGAGATATCGTCATTTTAGTAAGACCATTCGCTATGCGCTGTGCTGCCAGTGCAGCCACTCACAAACGATAGAAGCTTCAAATTTTGTTTCAACATCTTGGAAAAATGTTTTCTATGCGCAGCGTGACTTAGGCTTAATACTTAGGGGTGCGTGAAATAAAATAAATGTTGACTATTAATGACAATTGTTATAAACAAGTTCTATTTACAAACATTGAATATCATAGATTGCTCATTTGTAAAGGATATTTCGACATTAGTATTACTTACCTTTATGGACAAAGTGATGATACTTGATTATAAAAATCACTCTCTCGATATTATTTGTTAATTTCAGAAACAGATTATGTAACCAAATCCCTAGTGCAGATATTCGAATTAAAAAAAATTTGCCCGCTGAGCAGGCACATTCATAACGCGCGCAGCTCACTTCGCTCACAAGTTTGAACGCGAGTACTATCTGTCCAAAAAGTTTATATACCTCGATTTTTGTACCGATTTTAGTGAAAATCTCAGCAGAAAAATGCTCTAAAAAATGGTACGAAATAGATGTTGCAGTTGAAGGTTTTGCCCATACTGATACAAAGTTTCAAAATTTTCAATTAATTAGCAAATATTTCTGGGCGAGTAAAAGGTGAAAACGTACCGTAATTTTATGATAATTTCAGAATACTCAACTTTGAATAACTGTTTGTTGTTGGGAATAAATAATAAAAATTTGCAAAAAATACATGTGCTTCGCTGATCCTTTCCGCGTACAATGGTGTAATTAGGAGCAAAAAATAATGATTTGTTATTGAGTTATTAACAAAATAGTAGGTAGGTATAATCTTTAAAACTAAGGAACATACAAAGATGATTCTTAAAGCAAATTACACATTTTTTCTTCTTAAAATGTTTTATGTATTACCAATGAGCAGAAAGTTGCACTTAAATGCTTAAAAAATTATTTTCTCTTTGGAAGAATACAAAGGGCTTAACGATAATCGAAGCAACTGCACTCTCAGCAGGGAACCTTGCTGGAGCTGCTGATTTACGTGCAACACGATTATCTCTCACACTCAACAATTACACAGATCACTAAGCCCTGATACACAGAAAGGGACACTATTAAAGGTACCAAAAGCTGTTAATATTTCTAAATAAATTAAAAGCATGAAATATTTAGCCTAAAAGTAATAAATATTTAAACAGCAATTGCAATATGAAATATTCAAATTTTAAATTTGTTTACAGTTTCGTGACTGATACTCAACACAATAATCATATTGTATAAAATATAATGGGCTATTTATCACTTCAAATAAAATCTGTAACAACTCCGGCAATTAAGAGAGATCAGAATTCAAAAGAATCGCAAATTTAATGTTTCCATACACATGCATCTAAATCCACAATAAACAATTTTGAACCACAAAAATCAATTTTTAATACAAAATAAGACCTTGCAACCAAGTTGTAAGATGAATTTTCTACAAAAATGATGCATTTTTAAACAAGAAGACTAATTTTTCAAAAACAGGCCTAAGTTTCTAGCAAGAAAGTGGATTTTTCAACAAAATGCAGAACTTTTTAAAAAAACTACTGCGTTTTCAAGTACAAAATACTATTTTCCAGCCTAACAGATCATTACAAAACGTAAAAAAAAATGTTTACATACAAATTAAAAATTTTAATAATTTATATTGCGATTGCTGTTAAAATATTCATTAATTTCACGTAAAATATTTCATGCTTTCAATTTATTCAGAGATATTTACAGTTATCCCGAAAAGAAAATGGCTTAATGGTATAATAATTTTTAAAAAGCCGGTACCCTGAATAGTATCCCTTTTTTTTTTGCACCAGGAATAAGGGAATGGTCTTACTGTGTGAGTGTGAGAGAAGGTCGTGTCGCACGTGTACCAGTAGCTCTAGCAAGGATCCCTGCTGAGAGTGCGGTTGCCTCGATTATCGTAAAGCCCCTTGTATTTTTTCAAGAAGAAAATAATTTTTCAAACAATTAAGTGCAACTTTCTGTTCATCGACAATACATACAACATTTTAAGAAGCAAAAGTGTGTAATTTGCTTCAAGAATCATCTCTGTATGTTCCTTAGTTTCGGAGATGACACCTACCTACTCTTTTGTTGGTAGCTTAATAAAAAATCATTATTTTTCACTCAATATTTTACCATTTTACACCGAAAGGATCAACGAAATTTATACATTTTTTGCAGAATTTTCATGATTCAATTACAGTGTCTAACAGACTTCAAAGTTAAGTATTCTGAAATGATGATAAGAATATGGTACGTTTTCACCTTTCACTCGCCCAGAAATAATCGCTAATTAACTGAAAATTTTGAAACTCTGTATCAATATAGGAAAAACCTTCACCTGCGACATACATTTTGTCCTATATTTTTAGGATTTCTTCCTGCTAAGATTTTTACAGAATGTGTACAAAAATCGAGGTATTTAAACTTTTTGAACAGATAGTAGGGCATATGACTGCTGGGTCTCGCGCTACACACTCGGTATTTGCATTTCCCCTACATTTTTGCACAGACCTTTTAAAATTGAAGAAAAAAGCATCGACAACTGTAATTTGGTGATTGTGAATTCTTTTTTGTTAAAGCTCCTTCGGCATAAAAAACATATTCGTATCACGTATCTCGCGCTTCACACACGATTTCGTGCAAAATGTGAACTTTTTTACATTATGTTCAACACTATCATATCAAATGTTTATTACATTAATTTTTTTTTACCTCGGCCTGGGATTGCTTATTCAGATATTGCAAAATAAAGTACAAATCTTTCTTAAGTGCAAAACTTTTGTTTTATTATTTTTTGTTGCAGCTTTTGTCGTTTGTCCAAAAACTTAATTTTTTTAATGTTGTTTTTTACGAATAAAACAAAAAATACGCGTACTATCAAAAAGTTATTTAAAACAAATTTGTAGATCTTTTTTGGGTGCACAACTTTTGTCTTGTTATCTTTTTTTTGTATCTTGCATAGTTTGACTGCAAAATAAAATTTTTGATTTTTTATTATTTTTTGTGTGATCAAAATTTGAATTTTCGAATTTTGCAGAAAAATTAAATTTTTTATGATAGTCTTTTAAGGCCTTTATAGCGCAACGTTCTTATTACTTTTTCATATTGTGCGTTGTTTGGCTCAAAATTGTCATTTTCGTTCGTTTTTTATTTTTATTTTAAGCTTATTTTTTAAAATTAAAACATGAAATACATGTCCCATTAAAAAGTCATTGATGAAAAATTTGCAGCTCTTTTTTGGGCTAACAGCTTTTATCTTTTTATGTTTTTTCAGCTTATGTAATTTGTTCAGAAATTAAATTTCCTAATTTTTAATGTTGTTTTTTACGAACAAAACAAAAACAAAAATTTGCAGATCTTTTTTGGTTGAACAATTTTTATTAATTTATCTTTTTTTGTATCTAGAAAAGTTTGGCCGCATAATGAAATTATTGGGTTAATTGACTATTACGAATAGCCGTACATAAATTTTTTAAATAAAAAAATGGTCTCAAGAATTTTAAAAACGCTTTAACTTTTTAATTTACATCTAAAGTGTCTGGCTAAGAAACTCGTCCTTCCTTTTCATACCAAAGCGCCAAAGTGCAATCCAACACAATAGTTCTGTCGAAAGTTATCGTATTCACCGACGACGACAATAACGACAACAGACAGACGCCGACGTAAAAACTATTTTTTCTGATTCAGGGTGCCTTAAAACGTCGACATTTGATGGAATCCGCAAAAGTCATTTTTGACATAAAAGCAATACCTTTATATCAATGAGAATGTGAAAATGTTATTCACTAATTGTCCCTCAATTATATTGCCATTAACGTTTAGTTAAAAATATATTATTCGATATAAGTACTGGTTTAGTTAGATTAAGGATAGAACGTAAACATTTGTACAGGGAGCAGACGCCCCGAAACCCGGAAAAGGGAGAGATTGAATATACATACATACATACATACATACATACATACATACATACACACATACATAGAGGTTAAATAACATGAATTGTTTATTTGCATTAACGTTGTGTGATGTAATATTGCCTACAATTTGCATGATTAAACTTTATTTATTTTTAATACATATCTCTCTATTACAATTATATAATTATTTCGCATTCTTGTAACTAATTCTCGATCATCAAACATTGCTTTCTGCATGCTTCAGAGAAGGAAATAGAAAAAAATGGAAGGTTTTCTAAATTAAAGATAAAAATATCGACGAATATCGGACGGTCCCATAGTGACTGCATTCTTTCGTCTGTTGCTTACCGCACGTTATCAACAAAAGTCGTGAATTCAACGCACGCTTCCACATTTTTCATTATAATTCAAGAACAAGTAAATATTTTCTTCTTAGTCTTATTTTGGAGAGGAGATTCCAAGCATTAATTTTTCAAAGTTTCAATTTTTTCAATTCACTTCCCTAAAGCATGAAGAAGTGAGATAACCATGAAAAAGTGAGGTATGCATCTGAGTTCAATTTTTAAAATTATATGTCGATTATATTTTAATTCTTTAGCGATGTATTTTCGTAGGCTGTTGGCCGTGAAATAAGTATTTAAAATAACTTTCGAAATAATGTGTAAATATATTTAATTAATTTATTAATGTATTTTGATACGCTGTTATTTTTCGACTACATTTTTTTTTTTAATTAGTGTGAAAGTTCATTTATGAATCATATTTCAAAAAATAAGAGTTCAAAATTTAAAAATATAACTCGAAAATAATAATAATTTTTAAAAATTCTGGGTAATAATTTTTAAATGATTAAGCGATGTATTTTAATGCCCTAATTTACAAACATGGTCGCGAAAGTACCTGCAAATGTCATAGTACAAAAATTAGGCTTCTTCTTAATATTAAATTACATGAAATTATTATTACATAAAAGTGCAGAAACAATATATTTTAATGATTTATCAATATATTTTGATGCGTTGATACCAGCCGTGTTGGTAGTTGTTGGGCACAGAGGGCCGGTTCTGGGGGAAACCGTAGCATTCTGTGTCGTGATTGTTGTTCCGGCTGGATCTACTGCGTATGGGGGTAATGTAACGTGGTTTGCTGGACGCTCCCTTGGTGGTTGGTTTCCTTTTTTTTATTTTTTTAGGGACGTGGTCTCGTGTCAGTCAGTGTCACCTCAAGTCGAGGCCCGTCAGACCCTGTCCGTCTACAGGTCTAAGTTGCGTCGGGTTCTGTCAGTTGGTGGTCCTGCATTGGTTGGTGAGAAGGTCTCCTCATCGTCCAAGATGATGTCGTCGTCGGTTGTAGCGTCGGAGTCCGCGTAGTTGGGGGTGGTGTGCTGGTACCACTTTCCTGGAGTTAGTGGTGGCCTCGTGGGAGTGGTAGGCAAGGTGTAGTCAGTCTCTGTCTTTTTCTTGGGAGTCGTCGAGGATCGAGGTAGAAGAGGTAGGGGTCTCTTTAGGTGGAGTCGGGAGGTGAGAGGAATGAAGACTATCGAACGAACAATAGCCTTCGGAGCGGAGGATGAGGAGGAGGAGGACGAGGAAGTGGAAGGTCGAGGATCTCCCAAAGGAACGAGGAAGGAGTCGCGGATTGCCGCCAAGCGGCGGCGGGAACTTTTGCCGGGACGGGTGCGTTTTCTGATTTTTCCCGGCATAGGAGGAGGAGGAGGAGAAGGATGGAGAGAGAGAGAGAGAGAAAAAAAGTTGTTCGGGGCTGCGAAGAGCGTACCGGCCTTTTGACAGAAGACAAGAGAGAGGTGGGCGGGGCTGTGGAAAGCGGACCGGCCTCAGAAAAGAAGAGAGAAAGCGGTCGAGGTGAGCAGGACTACTACGAGCAGACCGGCCTTTGAAGGAAGGAAAGAATGCGAGGTGGACGGGGCTGCTTAGAGCGGACCGGCCTCTGAAAGAAGGAGGAAAGAGAGAGGACGAAGAGAGCGAGGTGAGCGGGGCTGTGATGAGCGTACCGGCCTCTGAAGGAAAAGAGAGAGACAGGAAGCGAGGTGAGCAGGGCTGTGATAAGCGTACCGGCCTCTAGGAGTAGGAAAAAGGATGGTGAAGTGACAGAGAGAACAACTAAAATTGATTTGAAATTTTGGTTTACTCAGGCTCAACAAAAAAGGTACATGTAACTGACGTCCGTGGGTAGGTGCCACAACGAACGTCGGAGCGAGAGTCCTCGAGCAGAGTCTCCAGAACGTGGGATTTTTCGGCCCCCACTACTTTCCCATATGGAAAAAACACATGCAAACATAGCGTGTCCGTGAGTCGGCTCTGTTACGAGTTGCAAAGACCAGCCGAAAATTCACGAGGACGAACCCGAGATCACTTGACTTCACGGTTTCATTTCTCTCATTCTCTAGCTTCTAGCTATGACGAGGTTTTGAGTTGATTTTTGTTTCATGAAATTTCAAATAAGAACTGTACTCTGTATAAATTAATCAAGGTGGCCGCTGGACCAGGGAAACGAGAAATGACTAGGAAATAGCAGTGGATTTATTTTTTGACCAGGGATATTACAAATATTCAGAAAAAAATCTATCCAGATTTGATTTCAGCCGTTTTTAAAATAATTAGTTAAATTGTTATCTTTTTCATTTATCATATCAATTAATTTAGAATGCATAATTTGAAAATCTTTCACTTAAAAATTTTCCATTTTAGATTTTAATTTTTAAGACTACATTTTCATTTCAAGAGTTTTAATATGCAGTTTTAAAGAATTAAAGAATTAAAAATTAGAAGTGTTTGAAATCGAAGATTTTGGATAAAAAACAGTTTTGGTTGATCAGCTGTGAATACAAATTAATTAATGATTTTTATAATTGAACTGTATTTTAAGGTCATATTAAATAAACAAATGTAAACGCCCGATTGGAACTTTATAAACTATTTTTCAATTAGAAATAACTTGAAAATAATATATTTATAATAAAAGTCTTTTATAACAGCAGTTACTTACAATTACTTAATATTTAGAAATATCTGCCTGTTTGCTAAAAATAAGTTATAATAAAGTAAAGAATTAAAACGAAACAAAAAAGAAAACTAAACTTTAAGCGTTACCATTTTAATTTTTCTATTCATAAAAATTTTATATAAAAGTCAAATTATTGAATTTGGATACATAAATTTCTTATTAACTCTTATTATTTTTGGGAAAAATTCGAGTGAGTTGAAGGGATGTTAAGGAGTTTGAAAAAAATCCAAAATTTATTTAAAATTAGAAATGATTTAAAATGATTTAAACGAAGTGCCTACGTGTACCGACAAAATAGGGCTATTCGTACTGAAATTTGGGTGCGAATTTCCCACGGTCTAATTTAAAACAATTTATAGATTTCTAACAATTTTAAACAAAAAAATTAGAAACTTTTTAAGAATTGTGAAAGGCTTCAGAAGAATGAAAAACATTTTCTTGAGATTCCTTGAAAAATTAAAAACGATTTTTATTCTGAAAAAATAATTTCAAGACAATATTCAAAAAGATTTAAAAATATTTACAAAATTATCAAAAATGTATGTAAAATATTTATTTCTTTGATTTGGCATGATTCTTTAAAAATTGTAGAAAAAAATTTTAAACAATTTTCAGGAAAAATCCAAATCATTTTAAAAGATGTTCAAGGGTTCCGAAAATTTTCTGAATATGAATTCAAATTTGAAATCATGTGAGTGAACGTGTAGATTTTTTTAAATTTTGGAATTAAATTTAGAACTATTTTATGGATTTAAAAACTATCTAAAATAAAAAAATTAAACTTATAATTTAAAAAGTTTACAAATTATAAAAGACTGTAATCGTTCTACAATTTATAAAAAATTTTAATTTTAAATTTCACAGTCTAACTGCATTTGATTTGAAATTGTTCGATTGAAAAATGTAGCTTCCGTTTTATACGTGTGAATTATTGAGCATTTAAATACAACTTTTTTTAATTTAAAAACTTTTAAACTTCAATTTTAAAAGTTTGAAATTTGAGAGAATTCCACTTCGATTGCAACTTTAATTATAAATAAAATTATAAATTATATATCATGTATTATATATAATTATGTATATATATATATATTATAAATAACATTTTAATTTCCAACTCAGCTTTTATTAATTCAAAGGCAAAAATGTTTTGCTTTACAATTATAATTTTTGGATTTCATCGACTGAATTTTCCATAATATTAAATTAAATAATGGGTGAAATTTTTTAAAAAATTAAGTAACATAAATTTATTATTCACTTGAACCTTATTGTACAAGTATTGTATATAATTTGCACAAAACAGTTTATTTTTATTTAAAATACCACTATTCTAATTATATAATTCAATTTTTTAAATTATGATATATGTAAATATGTTTGTTTTTTCTGAAAATAGTATAAATGGTTTATAATAAATCAAAGTTTTAGATATGGAAGTAAAATTTAAAAAAAATGTATAGTAAAAATTATTTGAATGTTTAAATAAAAATTATAGCTTGAAGCTTTTTATGTTGTTACTAGACTAATTTATTATTATCTGATTAATGTCTTTTAATAATATTAAATTACATAAAGATTGAGTTTTAATTTTTCTGTCTTAAGTAAAATAAATAAATAATTTATTTTAAGGTTATGTCATTAGATATTGACTATAATTCGTATGATAAAAGTTTATTTATATTCTACATATATCTATAACAATTACGTAATTGTTTTTTTTTAATATTGTGCTGTTTTGAAATGATTATCTAAATCTCATATTCAAAATTATATGTAAATGTTTTAATTTTCTTGAAAATTAGTTTCGAAGGTTATTAATAAATCGAATTTTCAGAAATAAAAGTTTAAAGAAATATGTATATAAAGTGAAAATTATTTGAATCTTTTAATGGAAATAATTGTTTAATGCTTATTATGTATTAAACTTATTAATTGATTATTAACTAATTTTGTTACAACTTTAGTTTTCTTGAGTTAGTTTAAAAGGTTATTCATAAATTAAAATTTGAGAAATGCAAGCTAAAATTTACAAAATATATATAAAGTTGAAACTTATTTAAATGTTTGCATTCTTTCAGAATCTAATTTCAGCAAGAATTTTGGTATTCAAAGCCGTTTGCCAACTAAATAATGATGTCAAAATTGAGTAAATAAAAAAAATCGAAACAAGAGTTAGCGCGCATGCACGCGTATAATAGTCTAGTAAAACAAATATTTATTCCTCCAACTGGTCTAAAAAATTAAAGTTAAATCTGTACAACTGTTAAAATTTTAAAAAGTTTTAGCATCATTTAAAAGGCAAGTCTTCATAGTATTTTGCTTACTAATGAAGATATTTTTATAATATCATTCCTGAAATATATATTCCAGAAGGTCAAACATAGTACAAAAATGTCGTAAAATTTACAAAATGACCAACTATTTACAAAAGTTCTTTAAATAAAAATCAGTGTATATCATATTCAAATAAAATTCAGGAATATTTATAAAAGTATTAGTAATTTTTATTTTTAAAATTAATCATGGTGATCTTTTTCACCAAAGAAAAAAATTCCCCATCATTTTCTGGATCTTTCCCGGTTTGCAAACATTTTTCACGGTCGATGAAATTAAAAAATTCAAACTCTACAGCAAAAATATTTTCCATTTGAAGTTATGAAAGCTGAGCTGAAAATTAAAATTTTATACATAATTTTTAATATACGAGGTGTGTTCAAAAAATAAGGTGACTTTATGGTTTTTTAAAAAAATATTTATTTATTCCTCAATATTTATGTTGTCCCCTT
>JAUELO010000296.1:9140776-9150873 GCA_032357855.1 Amphibolips quercusostensackenii | reverse complement strand
TCAATGAATTATTTCAAAATTTTCACCAGGAATTCAACATAAACTTTTATATCTGCCCTGGATATTACCATTACGATTCCGGAATGATTAATGGTTGTTCATAATTATTTTTGATACCTTGATATCTCAAAAGTTTTTTAGTGATTTATAAAATTTTTAGATGTAAAATGCATCTATAAAACGAAATTTAACATTTTTCCAATTTGTATATACATATAAATATATCGCGCATACAAATCTTTAACAGCTTAGAAAAATTTGTAAACATAATAATTGACAGAATTTTAAATTTTTTCAAATTTATGAGGTGCATAGGTTCATAATTTCTTAACAATGGGTATGTTGCATGCAATGAGATTAAAGGATATTTTGATTCTTCAATAGCCCATTAATATATTCCAGGAAGAAAGCATTTTTTATTGAATGAGAAATATGTTTTTTTCTTAATAAAGTTTAAATACAGCACTCGCTCGCGGCATTTTGCCTCATTCTTCCTCATTCTTCGTAATTCTTTACGACGGCCGCGAAACCTCATTGGTCAAAATTTTGAAAAGTAACGTGGTGGCTGAAGTGGTCTGATTGGTTCTCAGGTGTTTATCTTAGTGATATAACATCTGTTTGAATGTGACCAAATAGACGTAAACTAGAAATTAATTTCATATAAAGTATTAGAAACCTGAAAAAATTTCTTTTTTCTATAACGTTATTCATTGCGTCAACCTACTAAAAAAATATGCTTATTTCATTTCATGCAACATCCCCATTGTAGGTCGCGTTAGCGTCTTACACCGAAAATTGGTATTTTAAAATAAAAATCATTATAATTCGGACAAGACTCGCAATTTTTGAACAGTTTTGGGTTGTATTAACGTTTTTACAGGAAATCGGTCATTTCAAACAAAAATCATTAGATTTCGAAGAATATTTACAATTTTTCAACAGCTTTAGGCTATATTATGTTTCACCTGAAATATGGTATTTTTAAATAAAAATTATTAAATTTTTATGCAGTGGTTTTTGTAGAAAATAATCAGATTTACAATACAGAACAATTTCTGATTATACGTTAGTGTTTTTTGTCGGAAATTGGTATTTTTAATCATAAACAACAAAGATTTCAAAAAAGATTAACAACTTCTAAACAACTTTAGAGGTTAGGTAGACGTTTCAAACTGAAAAACGGTATTTGTAGTGAAAAATAATTAGATTTGAAAAAATATTAAATATTTTTTAAGCTGTGAAAACCGCTAAATTAACCTACAATTAATAAAGGTTAATCTAGCGGTTTTCACCGGAAATATTGATATAGATTTTAAAGGAGATTAATAATTTTGGTACAACTTAAGTTTATGTTAAAATTTTTTTACCGGTAATCGATTATTGTAAACAAAAATAACAATTTTTTGCTATGCTATCATCATTCTTCACATTATAATTCAGAATCATTAAAATCACAACATATAATTTCGAACAACTTTAGGTTATGTTAATGTTTCTTGTCGGAAATTGGTATTTTAAAAAAAATGCAAAGTTAAAATATCAATTTTCAACAATTATCAAAAATATTGTCCTAACTTTTTTCTTTCCTATTATTTTAGATAATAAATACAATGAACTCCCCCTTTTTCATTAATATTAATATTATATTTTAATTTGAAAAATGCATGAGAAAAAAAGATTTGTGTTTTTTTCTATATTGAATGTAAAATTGTGTAAATGAGAATGCTAAATTTAACTTCATCTGGAATGTCTTGTACTTTTATACCAGAAAATAAAATGGCAGAGTGAAACTCATTAGACTTTTATCCTTAAAGCTAGAAGGCTTCTTTGATCAATAAATACATATCATTTTCCCAAGTATGCTATCAGGAAATGCAGATTTATGTTTTCCTTTATATTGACTTCTCTCTCTCTCTCTCTCTTGCAACATTTATCTTTTTCATTTTGCAGAACTCTGGTGCAATTGGGTATGGGATTCCATTCTTTGTTGGCCTCCTGCAAAAGCTGGCAGTTCAACTAAATTGAGATGCCCTCTTGAAAAAGGAATTGATCTCACTAGTAAGTTCATACAAAAACTATTGAATATGCTTTTTTTTTGACCTAATTTAATACAAACTGTATAAGCTCAATCATTATTCTTACTCAACCTTGGATAATAATAGGTGATTTTTCACGAAAATAGGGGAATACTAAAGGAATACATTTTTTAAATGAAATAATTATATATGTACTATATTAAATTTAATGTAAACGCTTTGAATTCCTAAGATTTTCAGTCAAAAGATATATTTAATTTTTAACAAAGTAGTTGAATTTTTAACCAAAAAAGATAAATATTCAAGAAATAAGTTTTTATTTAAAAAAATATAAAGTCATCTATTTCAGCAAACAGTTGATTTTTAAACTCAAAAGGTGAACTTCCAACAAAGAAAAATATTTTTTTAACCATATAGTGCTATTTTCAACAAACAAACAAAACTAATTTAAGACCAAACACTTAAATTTTCATTAAAATGGTCGAATTTTTAAACAAAAAAGATTACAATATAATCATAAGCAGATGCATTTTTTAATGAGCAGTTGAATCATTAAACCAAAAAGATGAATTTTTTAAAAGACAGTTGAACTTTCAACTAAGAACTTTTTTGCAAAAAAAGATGTATTCTCAATCCAGAGGGACGAATTTTTTATACCAGAAGACAAATTCTCAACTGAACAGTTGCATTTCCGAAAATGGAAATGATTTTTTAATGATCAACCTAAAAATATGAACTTTGAACCAAATGATTTAATACTTGAACTAAATTTTTTTAACCTAAACCAAAAACACCTGCATTTTAGACAAATATTTAGTTTAATTTTTAACTAAAATTATGAATCTTACAACAATGATTTAAAAAAAAGGAACTTCAACTTCCAACCAAGTAATTAAATTTCAAATAAATCAATAATAGTTCTCAACGAAAAATATTATTGTTGATATTTCAACCAAGAAAAGATTTTAATTTGATATAAAAAAACAGTCGAATTTACTCAAAAAAAATTAATACTCAAGGAACAAATATAATAGTTGATTTTTTAACCAAAAAAGATTTTCGCTTTAAATAAAAAACAGTTGAATTGAACCGAAAAATATGAATTATTAATAAAAAGTTGAATAGTTGAATTTTTTAACAGAACTCTTAATTTTAACAAAAAATGACATAAATAAATTCTTAGCTCAAAAACTAATTTTCAACAAATAAGCTTAACCCTAAACCCATGAAATGAATTTTTAACAAAATAGTTTAACTTTCAACCAAGTAGTTGGATTTTCAATCAAAAAGATGTAATTTTGCACCAAAAACATGAATTTACAACAAAGTACATCAATTTTGAACCAAAAACTTGAATTAAAACAAAACAATCAATTTTCAACAAAGAATGGAATATGAACAATTTCATTCAAAACATTAATATTCAAACAAAAAAGACGAATTTTCAAAAAAATAGTTAAAAATTCAACCAATAAAATTAATATTTAACAAAGCAGGTCAACTTTTAACCAACTAATTGAATTTTCAAAAAAAAAGATGAATCCTGAATGAAAGTTGTAATAGTGCAATTTTTGAATGAAAGCTATTAATTTCCAACCAAAAATTGCATAGTCAAATTCTTAGTTAAAAAAACTGTGATTGTCAACAAAATAATTGAATCTTAAACCCATAAAATACATTTTTAACAAAGTGCATAGTTCAACTTTCAACCAAGTAGTTACATTTTTAACGAAAACCGATGAATTTTTGAAGAAAAATGTAACAATTAAATTTTCAAATAAAAAACTTAAATTTCCTGCAAAAATTGAATAGTTAAATTCTCCGTTCAAAAAATCAATTTTTAATGGGAAAAGAATAAATTTTGTACAAAATATTTCAATCTTCAACCAATAAAAAGAATGTTCGACAAAGCAGTTCAACCATCACCGTGTAGTTGAATTTTCAACAAAAAATGAATTCTCTGGAAAAATTTAATAGTTGACTTCAATTTTTAACTAAAAACGATCAATTTTTATTTAAAAATTGAATAATTGAATCTTCAACCAAAAAGTAGAATTTTTAACCAAAAGAGATAGAATTCGGAACCAAAAATTTAATAGTAGAGTTTTTAATTGAAAAACTTAACTTTCAACGAAAAATATTTGGAAAAATGTGAAAGAGGAAAAGTTTTTTTGAAACCAGGGGAAAATAGGAATTTTTTAAAAAAAAGGGAAAAGCTGGGAATATGGGCAAGAGTGTAAAGTTTGTATTAAGATGCTTTATTTGTAAAGTAAAATCATTAATTTTCATTTTTTCAAGCATTTAAACAAATTTTTATTCACATTTATATTTTCCATGTTTGATGGCACATTCTACGTCACAAATCGTCACAAAAACTGTAACCCCCTACCCCTAGTAGTGTGACGTAGTTTTTGAATGGCCCCTGATAAATAATATTTAATAATTAAACAGGGTAAAGGGACACAAATGCCGAAGCTCCCAGTTAATAATGAAGACAAAGTTTTACCATCTCTGGTTACATAACTTATCTTTTCCACGAATTCAAATAATTTAGTGAATAATTCTCATTTAAAATTAACTTACGTTTTTATATGCTCTGTTGAACGAATCGACTCTTTAATAACTTAAAGCTCGATCTATTGGCCAATTCTTTCTTTATTAACTCATACCAGGTGAGGTCTGAAAATCACGGAAGTATATTATATATTTTTTTCTGGTAACCATTAGTCGAATTGATTATCCCGAAATTTCTATGTGCTAAGCAAACGTTAAATTTGAATAATTTCAATTTCGAACTCTTTCCACTTCTCTTCTTACATAAAAAATGTATAGAAATTACTCCGGAGGGACGATTGTGTAACTTTCCCACATCCCATACCACACATTCCACTTTCTACTTTTCACCTGTAAAATTTTTTAAAAAATCACGCCACGCGTCACCGTTGATTGACGTTTTGAAATTCAAGGGTGACATATGACGTGCAATTTCAAAAAATGACAGGTAAAAAGTGGGAAATGGAAAATGGAAAATGGGAAGTAGGATGTGGGATGTGGGAAATTTACGATATCCCCCCTCTCACGTCTGGTCAATGAATTGGCAGTTAGTTTAAATATTTTTAACTTTTAAAAACGTCAATAAATTAAAACAAAAAATAAACTCGTTTTATTAAATCTACACAAAATTTTTTTGGTGTGAACCTTTAGTAACTAAACTTTTTGTCACAATTCTCACGTGCTGCAGTACCTACTGTGAAAAACGAATCTGTGGACAAGTTTCTGTACATTTCACCTACACAGCTGTGCTTTGTTTCGAGATTTATCGGAAAACGATATAAAGCTCTCTTTCAGAGAAAGTCTAGCATTCCCTTTTCCAATGGTCACCAATTCTGCGTGATTTTCCGATAAATTGTAAGTTTCTTAACATAGCAACTCATAAAAGACTGTAAAAAATTATTGCATTTTTAAGATTCCCATGAATATATGTTTGGCTTTGCTTTCTTATAGAGGGGGGTTCGTAATGGCCTAATTTTTCAAATCCACTTTTTTGACATATTTCGATATAATTCGCCCCCAGCGGCTTGAAAATAATTTTGTTTTAAATGTCGGTGTGCATGAAACTTTTTTCAGTTCACTATATTTCAAAAAGTAAAAGAGTAAATGAAAAAAGTAGATCATGAAATTTGGACAAAATGTAGGTCCGATTGATATCCAGGGCGGACAGGATTTTGATTAATATCTGTAATTTAGAAGTGATTTTTTTAGTTCAAAGATTTTTAACAAAGAATTTTTCCTTGTTTATATGTAGAATTTTGTATGCCCTACCAGTACCGGTTTACAAAGTAGAAAAAATTGGCGTATTCTGTTTATATGGAAAAACTTTGCCTCATATTAGTACTGTATCTATATTTCAAAGAAGATTTTTTTTCTAGCATTAGGGTCGATAATATTGATTGTTTTCTTGTTCTGTTATTAATTTTGTTTAAACTATATTCTATTATAATACTAAAATAAAAATAAGATTTTTTATGTTTCGTCTTGGATTGACTCACTAGACTCGTCAGTAAGGCTATGTGAATCAATCCTTGCATACATTTTAATTGACCTGAATTCATTATAATGTATATTTTCAAACGCAAATTTTTTAAAGTTTATTTGTGAATTCTGTAAATTTTCTAATTATTAATATGGTGCATTATAACTAAAAGATCAACAATTAATAAGTTGATGAAGAATTAATATTTTAATGAAATGATTAGTGAACCAAAAAAGGGAATTTGAAACTTATCCTCAGTAATTTTCTTCCTTCTTCCATTCCAATATTTCTATCCTTGCATATTATTATCGTTATGACTGCTCAATTCGATGCCTGTTTTATTAATTTTATTGCTTTCTCCTAGATTGAGAGTGCTTGAAAGCTTTGGCCTAGTAGAAATAAGACTAATTATTTAAATCTTACTGCACTACAGAAAATTGTATCTTCTCTAATACAATGACAAAACAACAACAAATATATCTCTTTGGAAATTTATTTTTCGGAATCTATTAATAGGTTTTTTAAATAGAGGGAAGAAAACTTATAGAATTTAGTCGAGATTTGACCCTTAGGTACAAATTTATTCAGTGCGACGTTGTGGAGTTTACGGCTATCACCTCTCTTTAAAATTCTTAGTTTCAAAATACTGTAACTGCGAAATTCGTGAAATATTCTAGTTTTGTTTTGGATCTCAGACCAGAAAGGTTGTTAAAAATTGTAAAATTTGTGTCAATGTAGTTATATTGCACGCGATAACTTAGCGCCGTCCAAAACAGGCCTCGATTTGCGCAGGCGTAACCAGAATAATATACAAGGGTAGAAATATTGGAAGAGAAGTTAGAAAATTACTGAGGATAGGTTTAAATTTCCTTTTTTTGGTTCACTAATCATTTCATTGAAATAATGATACTTCCTTATCAACCTAATAATTTTTTATCCTTAACTTAAATTTTGGCCTCTATCCATGACCGAAATAACATTAAAAAAATTTGGTTGTGTTTTTTAGAAATAAAATTAAAATTTATATCAGTTATAATAAGTTTCAACCCCTACCCGTCGTTGAAATGCACTATATTATTACCAGCAAAATTTACAAAATTTACAAACCTAAAATTTTTTTTATATATATTTTATGCAATGAATTGAGATAAATTAAAATGTATAAGGTAGGGCTGATTCACATAGCCTTACTGACGAGTCCAATAAGTCAGTCCGGGACGAAACATAAAAAATAGAATTTTTATTTGATTAGAAAAAGATATTTGAAAAAAAATAACTGCAAAGCAAAAAAAAAATATATTATCTACCCTGATGCCAATAAAAAATCTTCTTTACAGTTATAATATTTAGGTCAATTTAAAACGAGATCTTCAAAAAACACAGCAAAGACTTCATTTAACTATGTACCTAAAACGTTTGTTCGTTTCTTTGTGATACGTCGAATGATCTACTGAAGTACCTTCCATGACCTCTTACGATCTATCAATACTGATTTATACATTTAAAAGTATGTTTTTTATCTTGTTAATATTGAAAAAACTTTTTAAAAAATATATGCTTTTTATTTTAGCTCGGGTAAAGGCTAATGGAAGACAATTTTTAGTTATTTTGTATATCTAGCTCGTGAGACGGAACCAGACCATTTTTGATGTCCTAAGACGAATATTTTCAGCTTAGAAACAAAATTTCAGGTTTTAAAACAAAATTATTTGTTTTGGAAAGTACCTGAGAGATTTATAACTCGAAGACAAGCCAAAAGGTTCCCAAGGCCTCCAAGTGTCATTACTAATCCGTTTTTAATTTTACAGAATGTTTATATTATTTATTTTCATGATATTAATTTTTATGTACATATTTATAACTTTGTTTATCTGCCATAATTATGGTCTTTGGATGGAAAATCTAGAAATGTTGTCCATTTTTTTCCTATTTCCAACGGTTTACTAGATACGTGTAGGAACTGAGAGCTTTAATCTTTTAATTAAAATTTTTATATGACTGTAGTTGTTGAGACCGACAGGTTCTGTATTTTTTATTTAAAAATCAGTTATTATAAAATTACAAGTTTTATCGGTTGTAAAGTTTGAATCCTTAGCAGATGTGAAATGTTTTGTCCCAACCTATAAATCATCTTTTCTCGTCTCAAGACAAGTGCAACTGGTCTTGTCCTCGCACAGCTACAGCCATAAATGTGAGACAAGTCTGCATATCTCCAATGTCTAGTTTGTGAGACGAAACCAGACATCATGGTCTTGAAGACATATTGCGGTATTTATTTTTTTTCAAGTTTGAAAATTCTACAGTTATTATTTATTTAAACAAGTTTTTTTGTGAATGTCTTTAATTTTAATCAAAACCAATCAACGTTGTAAAGAATTTTCCAAAGGATAAAACTAGCCCCGACCATTAGGGTCCGTCCATAAACTACGTTACCAATTTCAGGAAAAGGGGGTTGCGCCAAAACTATTGGTTTAAAAATTTAATTATTTTGTTGAAAATACAACTATTCTGATAACAGTCATCTTTTGGTCAAAACTCAACTACTTGGATGAAAGTTGAAATACTTTGTTAAACATTCATTTTATTGGTTGAGGATTCATCTCTTTAGTTTAAAGTTTAACTATTTCATTCTTCAAAAATTAATATTCTTGATTTAAAAATCATCTTTTGGATTACATCATAAACACTTTTGTTGAAAATTAATTTTGTTGTTGGTAAAAATTCATCATTTAACTATTCTATTTTTGGTAAAAAATTATTTCTTTTTTGGGTGGAATATTATTCTGCATTTTTGAAAATTAATCTTCTTGTTTGAAAACTCAAATGTTTAGTTGAAGTTTTGATTTTTTAAATTTAAAAATTCATTTTTTTGTTTAAGATTCATTTTAGTTAAAAATTAATTTCTTTAGTTGAGAATTCGTTTTTTGACTAACAATTTGTTTTTTTAACTGTAAATGTAACTCTCTCATAGTTGATTAACGCTGATGTTTTTCGTTGAAAATTAATCTTTTCGAGATGGATATTTAACTAATTGGTTGAAAGCTCGTCTATTTTGAAAAAATGCAATTTTTTGTTACAAAATTATTCTTCTTGACTGAAAGTCCATTCGTTATGATTTAAAATGCCACTGCTTGGTTGTAAATTGATTTTTTTTCGTTAAAGATGATAAAGTTGAACTACTTTTAAAACAATACCTTTTTCTTTTGTTAAAAACTTATCATTTTAATTGACAAGTCATATTTTAGGTTACAAAATGTAACTTTTTCTGATGAAATTCATATTTTTTTTTTTAAATAAACAATTTGGTAGAAAATTAAACTTATTGCATGAAAATTAACGTTTGAGTTGGAGATTCATTTTTCTGTCGAGAATTCAAATATTTGGTTAAAAATTGAACAATTCTTATTGAATTTTGTTGAAAATGTACCCTTATAAGTTGAAAAATTAAATATTTGGTAGAAAATCCATATACTTTGTTAAAAATTCGTCTTTTTGGTCAGAAAATTAATCCTGTTTTTAAACATTTATTTTTTTGGTTGTGGATTCAACTATTTGATTAAAAATTCGTCTTTTTCAGTTTAACTCAACTGGTTTTAAATTATTTTTTATTTTGGTTGAAAATTAATGTTTAGAACTTAAAATTGGACGATTCTTTTTTGTTTCGAAAAATGTATTTTTTAGTGATAAATTCTACTATTTGGTTTCAAATGCATCTTTCTTGATTGAAAATTCATCTATTTGGTTGAGGATTCACCTATTTAGTTAATAATTCATTTATTTTCGTTTAATTCAACTAACGAAAAATTGATCTTTTATAGTTCATACTTTGAAGTTAACTTTTTTTATCGAAAATTCAACTTTCGGGGTGGAAACTGCAACTCTATTCTAAAAAAAATTGTCTATTTGGCTTGAAAGTTTAACTTTTTTGTTGAAAATTCCACTTCCATTGAAAAAACTATTTTTGGTTCGATTATTTTCCTATATTTTTGTTAATGCATCTGTTTTGTTGAAAAATAACACAGGACCAC
>JAUELO010000296.1:9128341-9140676 GCA_032357855.1 Amphibolips quercusostensackenii | reverse complement strand
TAGAGTCTGAGGTCGTCAGTCTCCTTCCACAGAATACAGGGGTGTCAACTTTATACACTTTGTATTTTATTGTGATATTTTTTGGATTCACTGAGGACCCTGAGCTTTTGCACTAGAGCTTTATGATGTGCAGCGCCGACCTTATAAGACCCATCAACCTTTCCAGATGAGCATCCCTGACTAGGATTTCAAAGCCATCCGCGGAGTACACCACAGGAGGGGTGACAAGGCACTTTCTGTAGTTATCCTTCTAACGCTATTTCCCCAACTAGGCATCCTTGCCCTTTACCTTTGAGTACGCCTTTAGCGTAGCATGCTTCCTATCTGGCTCGCTAGCTAATCTGTCACGCCACACCTTGAAGCGCAGTTTCCACTGAGCAGCCTGTCTCAAAGGCGTGCTACCCTCTGTGCAGTAGAGACGCTACAAGCACCTCATCCCTGATTTATCTCTCGACCAGACTCTCAGTGTCTTCAGAATGAAGGACGTTAAGCTGATACGCATTAGTTTAGCCCTCTTTCACAGGTTTAAGAATGAAGGACACTCTGCCATCCTTCCATGCCGGTGGACCCAACAGCCTATTTCACCTGCTTGATATCAAAGAACTATGCGGCTAAATTTCAGTCGACCTTCTCCCTCTCTTGGCCCCAGCTGTCCATCTCTCGGTTGGTTTGAGTTCGATAAAAACCCGGAAAGTGATCTTCCATCAGGTGATTCAGCATTGTTTCTTCGTCATCGGGCCTTGTGGAAGCGAGGCGAGCTTCCTGATTTTTTGCCAGGATCTTGTGAAGCCTCGCCATGTCTGGAATGTTCTTTGATTCCTCGCAGAAGACCCTCTCATCTTCCTGCTCATAAATTCATATATTTTTGTTGTATTCATGCTAAGCTATCTTAGAGGTGTCCTAGTCTAAAGGCAATTTAGTTCTGTTTGCCTGTTGCACAACACTCTAGTCTTTTTACAGAGTATTTCCAAGTGAGTGTTCCACCATTTTGCTCCTTTCTTAGACTTAATTGTACTCATAGGTTAATTTTTCTCATTTCATAAAGTCAGAGCCCTTTGCAGAAAATCCGCGGCGTGCTCTAACTTATATATGATACCGTAGCTTATCGGGAATCCTGCATATCTGCCTTTGAGCTCCTCCTTATATTCGTCTTCTTCGGAGACTCTCCAGCCCTCTATCTTGCTCTGCAGTTCTTCTGAGCATAGAGTCAAATCAAGACCCTCACTCCTATTCACAATATGAAGTGTGGGAATATCATCGCGATTTAGAATCTCCAGCTCAGTGCCCACTAGGTATTATTGAGCCCTGATTAAACATTGAGAAAGAGAAACAACTAAAATCCAGCATCTCCCCTCTGCACTTGTTCCCTGTCTGTTAAAATACACCTTCCACAAAGCGGTTCGTAGAGTGGGTTTTTGGTAACTCAGGCGCTCTAGAACGGTCCACGGATCCTTGGGCTTTTCGAAAATCAGTACGGTCGCTCTGCGGTACCTTTGGAGACTCTCCATTTCCTTGATCTCCAGGTTTAGCCCCTTCTTGAGCCTGAACGCTGGCGTTCTCTTCACTAGCCAGTCCCACAACCAGATGTTAGCAGCCTCCACTGCCCGACGCAATGACAACTCTCACCAGGGCGTTGTTAGCCATCTGCGCGAAGGTGAGGCCCTGTGTTTCCAAAGCCTTCTCTTTTCTTCTCTTGCCTGTACAACAAGCTTAGGAAGTTGCCCTAGATGATGTTTCCGCAGCCAGGGCCCCTTGTGCGGTGCCTTGGCTGCTGTTTGTAAGCTGCCCTAAACGATTTCTCCTTCTCTCTGCACCGCTGCAGTTCCATTTATTTACGGAAAGCCCCATTAGCTGTTTTTTTCACCTTGGCCACAAGATTGTTGTCACCTGACAGAAGTGTGCAGCGCTTCTGATGAGCTGGCCCCCGAGCAGCCGCCCACCTTCGGCGTTGTGTTAGATGATGGTTTTGGATCAGAGCCCTTTATTATTTTTATAGTATTTTTCTGTGTCGCTCATTTGGTTTCACAAGAAACTAGGGAAATAAGCAGCAGCCCCTGCAAGGGGTTAGTCTGCATACTTTGGAATTTGACCTGGTGTCATAAAGTCTCCGTTAAGACACTTCCTTTGTAACTCTAGCGCGTCCACTTAGACTTTGAAGGGAAAGGGGTGGCAGGATGTTCGAGGATTTGTTAACCCTGGCTTACGCCCTCGATATTGCAGGAGACTTTGCTATTACCCACTAAAAGAAACGCTTCTTAGTTAAGGCCCCACAGACTAGAGTCCGTCAGTTCCTCAGAGCAGCTACAACTCGCAATGCAGCCCTTTTGGCTTACCTGTTTCAAATCTATAGTCCGATGAGACCATTAAGCCCTCCCACCGGCTACAAGGTCCCGCGATGCCTAGGGAAAGGCTATCTAGGATTACTATAGGAAAAAATAAACATGTATAAACAATAATATTTTTTGAACCATTATGTTTGTTAAGTTTTATTGATTATTACCACACTCTAGGTTTAAAGTAAAAAAAGTTGAAAATTTAAAAAACAGCAAATTCCTAACATTATTCAAAAACAACATTATTAAAAATAATAATTAATTGCTTAAACTATTTTTTTGTTCATATGAACTAATTATTACCTCACTCTAATTAAAAACTGGACCAAAAGTAAAAATTTTTGAAACTAACTGTAACTTTCTACCATTATTCTAAGAGAATATTATTTTAAATAATAATGAATTGTTTAAACAATTACTTCTGTTAAATTTAATTGATTATTGGCTCAAGTTAACTTAAAAACTGAAAATGAGTTGAGAAATTTGGAAAAACCATGATTTGCTGAATCTAATCTAAGAGAAAATTGCTAAACACAATAATAAATTATTTAACCAATTTCTGTACTTATCTAATTACCAGTAAAAAGTAGTATTTTACGCATTATAAAGAATTTGTATTTGAAAACCGCCAAAAATCATAATTAGTTCTTATAGGGTTTTCTTAAGACACTACAAAACAGACTTATGTGGATAATATTTGAAAAATAATTGTTTATATGTATTCTATAGCTAATTAACCATGAAGTGTGAAACTTTATGGGGCTTACGGAACCTCTAAATATAATTTTTTTTAAGAACACATTTATTTTTTTGTGCATTAAAAAAAATTTTGAAGCAATATGCATAAAAACTTAAAAAAAAAGAAAATTTCAATGCATTTTTAGACCACCCTACCGTACACAGCTCATAGAAAAAAAAAAGAAAAACCGTATTTCATTAGAAATTTTTAAGCATATTTGGATATTCTTACTTTAGGGTTTTTGATGGTACGCCATTCTTTAATAATGAGGATCACTTTTCATTGCAGAGGATAAACTCATTTTAATCTTCTAGATGGAATTTTTTATACCATAAATAACTTACAAGTTTTCACTTCAGGCAATTTTTCCACTGTTGATTACGCTTCTATTTTTTAAAATATCCTTTTACTCATTTTTAAGTCAAAGAGAAAAATTTTTGTACGATCTTATTTAAATTTGATTTTCTCATTTGTCTCGAAAAATTATTTTGAATAAACAATTTCTTGATTTGCAGAATTTGTTGAAAAACGTTGCGGAGAAAATGGCCTTTGGGAATCACGCAGTGGTTCGGCGACAGAAAAATACTCTCCCATTGGCTGGACGAATTACACTCCTTGTTTTACAGAAGAAACAATTTCTCTCTTTCAAAAGATTTACACAGGAAGCGAGGATGATGCCAGGGTAAGAAAAGCATAAAATTTAAAGACTGACACAAACTGGACAATCACTTGTTCTGGATTAAAATAACAAAACAAATTAATAAGCAATGAGAAAAATCATACCGAATCTAAAAATTAAGACCTAGAAACAAAAATTCTATGAAATTATTTTGCGTAGAAAGTCTCTTAGTGTCATTATATTTAGAAAATATATTTTTTAATTAACAAGCAAAAATAGCCTACTACGCGCGCTAATTACAGGTTCTTCATTTTAAATGACGAATTATAAAAGTAAAATATATGCTTCAATATAAAGTACTATAAAATATAATTAATAATCATAAATTAAAATAAATATTAAAATAGCTACATCGGCTTTCATTCAATGTACTTTTCATTTTAATTTCAATTTTAATCATAATGAGATGTTTTAAAAATGCATTCCGGAATTTCAAGTCTTACTGATGTCTTCCATTTTCGACACAGATCCATCATGATGTTGACAATTGGAAATTCTTTAACTTGTTTACTTTTAAATGCTTACAATTTAAAATCATGAAATTTTGAACATCTTTTTGAAATAGGTTTAGGTTGAAGATTAGCAATGGAAGATCCTTCAATTTTTAATGTTTATAATTTACAATGATGTAGATTGGACTGTTTTTTTAATAGTTCAATTTTGAAAAGTTACAATTGGAAACTCTTTAATTCTAAAAATGTAGATATAAAAATTTCTTATTTTTGAAGATTTTTAAGACGAAGCGTCAAGTGTTCAATTCTAAACATTCCAAATTCAAGAATTTTTTAATGTAAATCATAAAAATTACAGAATTTAAATTGTAAGACTTAAAACTTTCATAATTTTTAATTGTCAAGTGTCAAAATTAAAAAGTCTTAAATTTTTAAGATTAACAATGAAATTTTCTATAATTCTGAAGAGTTACAATTAAAAACTGTTCAATTTTAAAGCCGTATTTATACTATTTTGTAAACTGAATTATTTTGAAGATAAAAAGGCAAGTTTTTAATTCTAAATCTTCCAAATTAAAGAATTTTTGAATAGTAACCATAAAAATTACAGAATTTTTAATTGTAAGACTTAAAACTTGCATAATTTGTATTTGTTAATTGCCAAAATTAAAAACTCTTTAATTTTTAAGACTTACAATGAAAGGTTCTGCAATTCTAAAGTGTTACAATTGAAAAATGATCAATTTTAAAGGTTGATAAATCAAATTTCTTAACTTGAATGATTATGAAGATCGAAGGTCAAGTTTTAAATACAAAATCTTCCAAATTTAATAAATTTTGGACGTAAATCATCAAAATTAGATAATTTTTCATAGTGAAATTTTAAACTTGCATAATTTTTACATGTGATTTTTTAAAATTAAAAACTCTTCAATTTTATAGATTCACAATTAAAATTAATTAAGATTCATCACAATTTTAAAGATTTACAAATAAATTTTTTATTTTAACGCTTTGCAGTTTGAAATTTCTTAGTTTTAAACGTGTGCAAATAAAAATTCTCAAACTATAATGATTTTTTTTATTCTGAAGATAAAAATTAAAGAGATTTTGATTCTAAATCTTTCTAAATTTCTAAATCAATTTAATTAAAATCACCAGAGTTATGAGACTTCAAGAAAGGACCAAAATAAAAAATTTTCTGTATATCCTAAGGCTTTTGAATTTTTAAAAATACGTATTTTATATTTTTCCTTTAAATGCCTAAGAAAGCGGATACTAGACGTTATATAAAAATTACTAAGAGTAAATGAAATTCTTCCGATAATTTGAGATGGAATTTCTAAAGTGTGTAATATGGAATATTACATAATGAAAAAAAATACAAAAAAGAATGATATTATGTGTTTTATAGTATAAAAATTCACAGAATTTCATTCGATTTTTTAAACTGACTTGATTTTATCAACGAAATTTTCGTTGCTTCAACCATAGAAAGTATTTGACAAGAAAGTATTTGATTGACTTAAATCAACTCTTTGGTTGTTTCAACCAAATCTTTCATAAGACAGAGTATGTGGTTTATTCATCAAAAAAATTTGTGAGGGTCAATGAATTGGTTTGATGAATCAACAAAAATTTGTTTGATTCACCTAAATTTTTATGTGTATCCGAGAAAAAAGTTATTTTGGGTCAAGAAATTTTTCTGAGAGCACTGAGTGAGCGGAAACATAAGAACTTCAATATAGATAAAGCGAATGAATGAATTTGCAGATAAATATTACCTGTTAAGTGCTAATATTATTTTAGATGAAGTTCAAAATAGCCGAGTGGACGCGAACTTTAGAATTCGTCGGACTGACTGTCTCTCTAGTGGCATTACTCATTTCCTTAGGAATTTTTTGTCAATTTAGGTAAATTAAAAAATTGATCGTTCTTTTTTCAACACTACTATTCGTACTATCTTTAGCATTGCTTATAACTATTTTTTCAGGTCTTTAAGAAATACTAGAACGAGGATACATAAGAATCTGTTCGTCGCCATGGTGATCCAAGTGGTCATAAGATTAACAGTATACATAGATCAAGCCTTGTTGAAAAGAGACTTGCATATTTTTCAAGTCGGAATAGAAAATATTGTAAGTATCTATTTGAAGATAACATAAAGAAGTATAACTAAAAATTAAAAAAAAATATATCATTTTTATCATTTTTGTTTATCCAATGTTAATAATCTCAAAGAAAGTTAAAGGTTTTTTTTTAATACGGGCCGTTTATAAATTACGTTTTCAATTTTAGGATATTTTTTACCACCCAACCTCCTCTGCTAACAATGGTAGTTTTATCTTACCCACCTCCACCCCCTCAGAAAAGTAACGTGGCCTAAGATCCCTCCAAAATTGGGTGATTTTTAACGAAAATAGAGATATAATAGGGGAATACATTCTTCTAAATAAAATTAATTTGAATAACACGTTGAATTTAATTTAATTAATGACCAAATAGTTGAGTTCTTAACCCGAAATATGAAGTTTAAACAAAAAATTTAATTTGCAACCAAATAGTTTGAATGATGAATCTCCAAACAATAACAAAAATAATTTTTTTTCAACTACCTAAACTTTAGAACAAATAAATGATTTTTTAACCAAAAAAGATGAACTCATAACTAAACACGTTTTTGGAGAAATCGAACCAAATAATATTTGAAAAGAAACAGGTAAATTCAACCAAAAAAGCTGAATTTTCAACCAAATACATGAATTTGCAAACGAATAGTTGAATTTTCAACTAGAAGAGATCAATTTTTAAACCAAAATGTAATAGTTACACTTTTAATTTTAGAAATTAATTTTAAGCCAAAAAGAAAAAACAAATTCTCAACAAAAAACATTAATGTAACTTAAGAGATGCATTTTCAACTAATATGAATCTTCAACACAAAAACGGATTTATGACAAAAGAATTTCAACCAGAAAGATTAATTTTCCAAAAATGAAATAGTTCAATTTTAAACGAAAAAGATTTATCTTTATCTGGAAATATAAATTTTTTTAAAAGTATAATAGTTTAACTTATTGAGTTGATTTTCAACCAATAAAAAACCATTTTTAATAAAATTAATTAATTTTCAACCAAATAGTTGAATTCTTATCTAGAAAAGATCAATTTTTAACCAAGAATGAAATACCTAAATTTTTTAATAAAAAAATTCATTCTATACCAAAAAAACCGACTTTTCAACAAAATAGGTAAATTTTTAATCAAAGAAATACATTCTTTAACAAAAGAGCTTACCATTTAACTTAAAAGATGATTCTTTAACCAAAAATATTAATTTTCTAAAAATGTAATAGCTTAATTTTCAGCCAAAGAGGTGAAACTTTATGAAATTGCATAATAAACCTAATGAGGGTCAAGGTCCGCATTTGGATTATTATTAATTATTATTTATTATTTTATTATTTTTTATTATTATTTATATTTTATTATTATTTATATTATTATTTATTTTTTATTTATTATTTATATTATTTATATTATTATTAATTTTATTATTAATTAATATATTATTAATTCTTTCTGATAATTAATCAAAGTAATTCTCGTTTCTAATTTTTAGCCTGTACTCTGTGAAACCACTTACGTCCTTTTGGAATATGCAAGAACCGCGATGTTCATGTGGATGTTCATCGAGGGATTTTTTCTTCATAGTATAATATCAGGTAGAAAATAAATATTTATTTATTTTCAAAAGCTTAGCAAGTTTGAAGTCTTCACACGTTCGCCTCGACATGCAAAAGTTGGAAAGTACTTTCAATTTAATTTTGTAGTGCTTTGCCTTTCTTTGCATCAAAATAAAAACTTCGCTGCTAGTTAAAAGACTTTTCTCGTTAAGCTTTAACCCAATTTCGCAAATATAAAAAGCTTCTCTTTTACAAGAGGATTAGAATAAATTGCTTTCATACTATGTAAATAAAATCGTACACAACATCATAAGAAAATATCAAGTAATATAATAAAATTTATATTTAAATGCACATTATTACCTTAAAAATTTAATTCTTTTCTCCCTTTTTTTCCAAATAGTTACGGTTTTCCAAGAAGCTTCGTATTACCGAATATACAGATTAGTGGGTTGGGGTCCTCCCGCCTTTCTAACCTTGGCTTGGGCTACTGTAACCGCAATTTACTACCATCCGTCAAAGTAAGTAACCCTAAAAATTAAAAGCTGTTCAGCCGCCTACCTACAAAAAAGGGTTTCGTAGCCTATTGAGACGTTAATTAAGTCGTTTAAACCTCCCGCTTCCATACTTGCCCTCCTCAACTCCCCCTACTTTCTTCTCTCTTTCCCTACTTTCCTCTCTCTTTCCCTACTTCCCCTTCCCTTAATTCCACTTTCCCAACTTCTTCCTCCACTACTTCCCCCTCTTCTAACTTTCTCAGCAAATACTCTCTTCCCTCACTTCCTTCCCCATTCATCATTTTCCCTCCCCTATTTACTCGCAGTATCCTACTAACCCTCACTTAACTTTTAATAATTTTCTCTTCTTCCCCTAACTTCCATTCACCCCCCTCCCTGATTTCACCTCACTCACTTTACTTACCCTCCCTTCATTTCTTCTTACTTCTCCTATCCCTCATTTCCCTACTACCTTTCCATTCGATTCCCCCCACTTCCCCTTACTTACCCTACTGGAAAAAAAGTTCGATGGACGGATGGACTGGCGGACATCCGACCGAAACTATAATGTTTTCTACCCGGGGCTACGAAACTCTGAAAATCATAAAATAAAATTTATTTCTAAATGTTCGAAAAATCATTGATAAAATAGAGCATTTTAATTGTAAATCATTTTTTAATGTTGGAAAATAATTCTGAAAAAAAATGTGGAAGATTTTAAGGCATTTTCTTTAATCACGCAGAATTCTTTTAAAATTAAGGAAAAATTTGAGTCATATTAGAAGGTTTCAAAAAATATAAAACAAAATTTAGATTTTGGAAGAATAAGTTTAAAAACTTTTTACAAATTTTGAAAAATTTTCAAGAGAACAAGATAAGTTTCTTAAGATTTCTGGGAAAATTCCCACTTTATTTTTTAATTTGAAAAATAAATTTTCAGATAATATTGAAAAAGATTTTGAAATATTCCAAGTGTTTTACTACAAGTTTAAAAAAGAACTAAAAAGATTTTCAAGCAAATTTTTTCAATTCAAAAGATTATAAGGTTTTAGAAAAATTTCGAGATCTTTAAAGGTTTTGAAGCGATTTAAAAATAATTTGCAACTTGTTATTATGTCAAAATATGTTTTAAACAATATAGATTTTTGAATCATTAGAAAAAAAAACTTTTAAAGAAGAGAAATTGGAAATAATTTTTTATTTAATTAAACAAATTTTAAAAGAATATTTAGAAAAAAAATTATAAATATGTGATAAGATTTGCAAAATTAATCAAATATTTTTGAATTTCTAATTAATTTTGAAGTGTCCTAAATATATTCTAAACTGACTTAAATTTTTCCTAATATTTCGTAAAATCCTGTAAAATATAAAAATTTTCTTTAAAATTTTCTAGATTCTTGTTGAATATTTTGAGATCTTCAAAAAACGTTTTGAATTTCCTCAAAAATCTTACGACAATCATATTTATATAACTTAGATAAAAAAGTGATGATACTTATTTTCTTGTTTTCAGATCTTAGAATCTAATTTTAGTTCGTATTGAAGTTTTTAAAAACTTTTATCGAGCAAAGACATTGGACAGATTGTTGTCAAAAATTTTTGTAGTCTATTGTTAAAGATTTTTTGGAAAATTTGTAATGGTTTAGGTTTAATTCAAAAAATTTGATTTTACATTTTAAAGATATTAAAATATGTCAAAAAATCTTGAAGAGTTCAAAATAATTTCTTGAATTATGCACGAGTTTAAAAATGTTTAGAAAGCCTGCATTCTTCCGTGTTCCAAAAGCATAAAAAAATTCCTAATTCTTTTTTGATAATTAATTTAAATAGAAAGTTAGTAAAAATTCCGAAACATTTCAAATGATTTCCTTGAAGTTTAAAGCATCAAGTAGAAGATTTTAAAGCTAAATTTCGCAACATTACCAAATTTTCAATATAATTAGAGTAAGCTTTAGAGATATTTAGAAGTTTTAAAGATAAAGATTTTTTCTTAAAAATAATTTATTTGAAAAGAATTTCAATAGTAGAAAAAAATTCCTTTCTTGTCAAATTTTTCGAAATGTAGAAGGTTTTCTGAGAAAACAACATTCATTTTAGCTTCAAAAATTAAAACATAGAACCAAACATTTGTTATTGATATAGAGCAACAATTTTATTCTTTAGATGTTGGTGGGGATATAATCTGACCTCTTATTTCTGGATCCTTGAAGCACCTAGAATGGCAGTAATAGTGGTAATAATAAAAATTAAACATTCTCTAAATTCCATATTTTCTGTAGAAGTTTTGATGAGAAGAATTCACAAATAATTTCTTATATTTCAGGTCAATTTTCTATTCCTAGTGAACATCATTCGTGTCTTGGTAGTGAAACTTCACCAGAGCCATTCTAGTGAGACTGAAAAAGTCAGGTAAGGAAAGTTTATTTTATTGAATAATTATTTGTTCTTTTATCAAATAAAATAAGTTCATTTGCTCACTTGTGATAATACTCGACCTTGAAGTCAAAAAATGATTCCATTAAATGCTTATTAGAAGATATAAAAAATACGCGCGCTACGCATTGGATTTTTCTTTTGTCTCACACGATTTTTAAATAAACAGAAAATTAATGTTATTATTAAATGTTTGTAGTTTATAACATCCTATATCTAAAATAATAGCAAGAAACAACAAGATTTTTGATAGTTATTGATCAAAATTGATATTTGAAATGATAAATCTTTAACAAAAAAAAAAATTAATTTCCATTAAAATAGTTGAAGTTTCATCCAATTAGTTGAATTTTCAGCAAAAAAGGTAAATTCTTAACAAAAATGTAACAATTTAAACTATTACCAAAAAAGAAGAATTTTGAAGAAAATAGTTGAACATTTTTAACAAAAATAAATTAATTTTCAACCAAACAGTTGAACTTTTAACCAAAAAAGATGAAATTTGTACAAAGAGTATTAATTTTCTACTAAAAAAGACAAATTTTCAACCAAAAATGGAATAGTCAAATTTTTAGTTGCAAAATCATTTTCAACTAAAAAATACGAATTTAAAAAAACTTGTTAAATTTCTAACCAAAGAGTTGAATTTCCAACAAAAAATACATTTTATACAAAGTAGTTCAACTTTCAACCAATAAATTGAATTTTCATTCAAAAAGATTAATTATTAACTAAATTGTTGAATTTTCTACCAAAAAATGAATTTATAAGATAAAATATTAACTTTAAACCAAGTATGTAGTTTGATTTTTAAACCGAAAAGATTTATTTTCCACCAAAAAGACTGGTGACGCAGTATATAAGGAATTTCTTTAAATTTTGTTAAAAGTGTTGCAGTATCTAAATCAATGTAGATATTTCACTTTTTTTTTCTGAATTTGATAGATCTTTTCGTTCAAATTTGAAATGTGCCCATACATTTTTAAACATTTTGAAAGTGACAAAAAAGTGGCAATTCTTCTGCAATTATTTAAATTATAGCGCATATATCCCAGGAGAGATTATTTTGTACCCGAATCTTTGAGAAGAAAAAATCAGGTTAGTTTTATGAAAACTGGAAATTCGAATTTTTTCGCAATCAAGAAACGAGATACAAAATAAGTTCTTGGGTCAGATAAATAAACAACACGCACATTCGTTGCGCACATTAACTGTGAAGGACATGCTATAGTGTGCTGCGGTCACACAATAAATTTTCGCTGATTTCAAAATAGCAGATTTGTTTTTGTTTGTTTGAAAAGAATCACTCACATTTTGTTGATTTCAGATCATTACACTAAATTATTTGCTTATTGCACTTGATTTAATATCAATTTCAAACGCTAAAGCCCCTTGATTCGAGAATCAATGGCCCCTCGATTATAGGTCAATCCATTTGTCTCAAATTAAGGAATCTTTTTCGTTCTTGCGCCAATTTTGAATATATCAACAAAAAAAGTTCACCTATGAAAAA
>JAUELO010000296.1:9042528-9052967 GCA_032357855.1 Amphibolips quercusostensackenii | reverse complement strand
TATTGAAAATTAACTTTTTTATTCAACATTCATAATTTTAATTAAAAATTAATGTCTGGTTAAAAATGTAACTACTACTTTGTTAAAAATCAATTTTTTATCAAAAAATGTAACTATTTCAGTAGAAAATTAAATTAAAAATTTTAATTTATTTGAATTAACTTAAAATTTCAAAATTCTACTAGATACAATTAAAGTATTTTATAATTAGTTAAAAATTTATTTTTTTTCTCTTTTTTCAATTGTTATTTTTGTCTCTAATGAGCCGAAAAGTAAGGTAGTTTGGAAGTCTGTTTTTCAATTGTAAATCTTTTCATGATTTTTTAGCATAATTATTTTTTTATTTATAAAAAAAAACTTTTTCGATCTCTAATTAAGAATGTATCTTTTTTTAATGAAATTTCTACTATTTCGCTGAAAATTAACATTCTTTATTTAAAAATTCAACTGTTTGTTTGAAAATTTATGTACTTTGTGGAGAATTCGTCTCTTTTATAAAAAATTAATCTTTATGGTTGAAAATTCCTCTTTTTCTTAAAATTTTTAACTATCGCAATTAAAGATTGAAGATTTTAGTTGAAATCAGTCTTTTTAAATAGAAAATTCAACTATATTGCTAATAATACACTTATTTTGTAAATAAGACGATTTTTTTATAGAAAATTATCTTCTTCTTTAAAAGTTAATCTTTTTGCCTGGAAATTCTTCTTGTTGGTTGAAACTTAAGGTATTCCAGATAAATATTTATCATGTTAGTTAAAAATTTATGTGTTAGGTTGGAAATAAAGTTACTTGGTTAAAAGTTAAACTCTTATAATGAAAATTATTTAAACTTTTCCTTTTAACTTTTTAATTATTTAAAATTGTTTTTTAGTTAAAAATTTGTCTTTTTTGGTAGAAATTAATCTTCTTGGTTGAAAATTCATCTTTTCAGGTAAGAAATAAATTATTCCATTCAAATATTCTTTATCTTAATTGACGATTGATCGTTCTGTTTGGAATTTAACTATACTAGTCAGAGATTTACAATTTTAGTTGAAATTTAATCACTTTGTTTGAAAATATAACTTTTTAAGTTATTTTTTTTTGTTAAATGTAATATTTTTTAACTAAAAATTTAACTTATTCTGCTAAATATCGAAAAGTATCTTTATCTTTGATAATTAATCTTCTTGCCTAAAAATTCTTCTTATCGGTAAAAAATTCATATATGCCTGTTAAATATTTATCATTTTAGTTAAAAATTCATCTTTTAGGTTGAAATTAAAATTGCTTGGTTAAAAGTGGAACTCTTTTGATAAAAATTATTATTATTATTATTATTTTAAGATTTACAATATTAATTAAAAACTCATTTCTTTTGTTAAACGTTGATTTTTTTACTCAAAATTCAATTATTTAATTTTTGATTGGAGAATGATCTTTTTTAGTTAAAGATTCGTCTTTTTTGGTAGAAATAGCCTTGGTTACAAATTTATCTCTTTGGTGGAACATTACTTTTTTCAACTTTAAATTTAATTATTCAAGTTTTGGTTGACAACTTATGTCTTTTTCAGTAAAAATTAATTTTTGTTAGTTTAAAAATTTAACTATTTTAGTTGAAGATTCATTGTTTTTGTTAAAAACTCATGTTTCTGGTTTGAAATTCAACTATTTCAGTTTAAGATTCATCATCAAATTATAAATTCATGAGTTAGGTTGAAAATTAATTTTAATAAATAAAAATATAACATTCTATTTTCGGTTGAAAGCTGATTTTTTTTAGTTCAGAATTTAACTATTTCGTTAAAAATCTGTCTCCTTTTATTGAATATTCAAAAATTTTGTTGAAAATTTATGTTTTTTTAATTGTATTTTTTGGTAGAAAATTAATCTTGTGAAATTCATCTTTGTGTTTAAAAATCCAAGCATTTCAGTTAATTTTTCATCTTAAAATATAACTATTCTAACTAATCTTTTTAACAGAAAGTTTAACTTTTTCATTTGTGTTGAAAATTTGTATTTTTTAGAAAAAAATTCAAGTATTGGTTTCCAAATTCAGTTACCTTGAAAATGTTTGCTTGTTGTGTTAAGGATGCTTAGAATGAACACCATAAATTAAAATAAATGTCGAACTATTTCGTTTAAAAATTCATGTTTCTTTTTTAATTGTATTTTTTGGTAGAAAATAAATCTCGTTAGAAAATTTATCTTTGTGGTTAAAAATTCAAGTATTTCAGTTGAATATTCATCAGTTCATTTGAAAATTTATCTTTTTGGCTTAAAATTCAACTATTATAACTAATGGCAAACCCTGAATCTGTATTAGTGATTCGTTTATCATAAAAATAAGTATTCTAAAGTTTTTTCGGTCGCTGAATTCGAATTTGATAACAGGATTTCCAAATTCAAGCTGGCTAATGTAATATGACGAATTACAATTTTGAAAATGATCTCAACTTCATGAAAATGGGTATCCTAAGGTTTCTGGGGCCGCTCGATTAAAATATAGTAATATAATTTATAAATTCAAAATGGCTCATTCAATAAGTGAATTAAGAATCTAAAATTTAATTTTTTAAATTTTAGGAATGAATTAATAAAAATTCTAAAATTTTGTCACGAGCTGCAATTTTAAGCCATTATAATAGAAAATTCTTCAATTTTGAAAATATACATTGTCAGATTATTCAATTTACAAAATTTATATTTTGAAATTATGTAATTTAAAACGTTTTTTGTACTATTTAAATTTGGAAGATTTACAATTAAAAACTATTTAATCTTGAAGACGTATAAATAAAGGTTCTTAAAGTATGATGATTTTGAAAATAAAAAGATAAGTTTTCAATTCTGGATCTTCCAAACTGAAAAAATTTGGAACGTAAAGCATCAAAATTACAGAAATTTAAATTGTAAAACACAAAACTTGCAGAATTGTTAATTGTACATTTTTTTATTAAAAACTTAAATTTCAAAGATTTACAATTCGTAGTTCTACAATTTCAAAGAGTCGCAGTTGAAAACTCTTTCATTCGAAAGATGCATAAATAACCATTTTTACAGTTTGAATATCAAGATTTGAATTTTTAATTATAAATTTTCCAAATTGAAAAAATTACGAAAATAAAACATCAAGATTAAAGAAATTTGAATTGTAAAACAGAAAGCTCGCACCATTTTTTATTGTAAATCATACAAATTAAAAACGCTTAAATTTTAGCGAATTACAATTTAAAGTTCTACAATTTTGAATAGTTACCATCCCTTTAAAATTACAATTATTTTCAATTAATTTGAACCGTTAAAAAATTTAAAATTATTGATTATGCTTTACAAAATTCAACCATTTCAATGTTAATTGCAAAAGTAAAACTTAAGGAAGGGAAAAATTTAAAATTTAGCGCTGAACATGAAAATTCAGGAACTCTAAAATAATTGTAACCATTTAAAATTAAAGAAATTATTCATGAAGTACCACTTTCAGATAGTTTAATTCTGATCTATTTTGATTTTAAGGAACACAACTTTTAACTTTTTAATTTCAAATCGTTTGACTTTTTATTTTTTTCTTTCATTAAAAAAAATTTTTTAAATCTTTTTTTTGTTATTTATTCTTGTAATCTTGCAATAAAATAATTTTCAGATTAATGTTTTGAAATATGCCATTAAAAATCGGTTAATTTTAAGATGTTACATGAAGAATTAATAATTAGGAAAAATAATGCAAAACAAGATCGATATGATTCTGATTTTCAAAATTGCACAATAATTGTGCAATTTCGAAAAAATGCTTAAAATGATTTTAAGCATTTCAATACAAAATTGTTGTTTGTCTTTTTTTTGTTGAGTTATTAATGTTCACAATTTGGGGACATTTTCAAATAAAAAATAATTAAATTTTTAATGCCTGGTGCTAAAATCTTCTAATTTTTAGGCTTGGATTTCAGAAATTATTGTATTCATTTTTCATTGTTTTAAATTAATTCTAGAGGCATTTAATTCAAAACTGTTCAACTACAAATCCTTTAAACTAAAAATTGCGCAGTTATAAAGACTTTCAATGTGATATTCTGTGTTCTATGATTGCGAAGATTAAAAAAAAACAGAGAATTTAAAACTGTCTATCAAAGCTTTTAATATGAAAATTTGCTATATTGTAATATTTAATAGCAAAATTGTCCTAACATTTTAATTATATATTTAAAGCTACAAGATTGTAAAATTTAAAATTGGAAACCTCAAAAATTAAGAAATTTTAAACTAAATAATTTTGAATTTGAGCTTTTGAACCAAAAAAATGTGTGCGTGTGTGTATTTCGAAATTTTTTTTTCTCTTTTCCCTTCCTTCTCTTCCCTTTTTCCCTCTTTCCTTTGCCATTTTTCCTTTTCCCCTTTTCCTTTTCTCCTTTTCCCGTTTACCCTTTCCCCTTTTTTATTTCCCCTTTCTTTTTTTTCTTTTGCTCTTCCCCCTTTCCCATTTCCTGTTTTCCTCTTTCCACATTTCTCTTTCTTCCTTCCCTCTTCCCATTTTCCCATTTACCTTCCTTTTCCCTTTTCCCATTTTGTCTTCCCTCTTTACCTTTTCCCCCTTTTACCTTTCCCATTTCTCCTTTCCCCTTTTCCTTTCCTCCTTTCCCCTTTTTCATTTCCCATTACCCCTTTTTCATTTCCCCTTCCCCTTTTTCCTTTTTTCCCCTTTCCCCTTTCCTGTTTCACCTTTCCACCTTTCCCTCTCTTCTCTTTCCCTTTTCTCATTTTTCCATTTCCCCTTCCTAAATTCCCCTTTCCCTTTTCCCTTTTGCCCTTCCCCTTGCCCCCTTTTCCCCTGTCTCCTTTCACTATTCCCTTTTCCCATTTTCCCATTCCTCTTTTCCTCTTTGCCCTTTCGCCATTTTCCCCTTTTCCCTTTCCCCCTTTCCCCTTTCCCCTTTTCCTGTTTTCCCTTTTCCTTTTCCATACACTATTTTTTTGTTTTATACATTTTTGGGATAAAACTCTCTGCTGTACAAGTATAACAAAACCGTGATAACATGAATATGTTGGAGGCGGACACGTATAACGTTAGCGATACACATTTTTTGTGTCGATTTTTCATCGAACCCCCGTGTCTAAAACATATTTATGTTAAAAACTTTAGTTTCTGGCCTATAAAATCAACCTGTTTTAGAATTGCGCATACGCAATTTTAATATATATGCATCCGCATACGCAAAAACAAACTATAATTTCAAATTGAAATTATATCAGTTTCAAAGATGATAAATATATTATTAAGTACCATATTATATAGTTTTAGGAAACATTCAACAGTTCAAAACTAAGGAATTTTAAATATTGTGAACCTTTTTAAGTTTAATTACTCTAAAAACTTTAAAAATTATATGCTTTATAATTGGAAACTTTTGAAATAAGTTAATTTAAGCTTATAATATTGAATATTAATCAATTCCAAACTTGTTTTAGAAATTAAAATATTCTTAAATTAGAATTTTGAAATTATTTCGTTAAAAATAATTTAAAATAAGAATTATTATTTATTATGAACACATGGACATTCAATTCTTACGTCACGTATTTTTTAGGAAATGTGGATTCGCGATCATATTTACTTAGAAATTCATAATATGGTAATTTTAAATGGAAAAGTTCATGCTACTAAAAACACGTGCTAATTCTAAACAAATTTAAAAGTCAATTTTTGAGAACATTAGTACAAATTTCATTAATGAATAAACATACGTTTATTTTTAATTTCATTTTAAAAAATAACGAGATAATACACTGTATAAATCAACAATAGAGAATTTATTAAATGCAACTCTTCTCTCTTTGCTTAGAAAGGAAGTTCGTTTTGCTATACGAGAGCAACATATTTTATCATTACAACCAATCTCATCTGAAACTAGAACTTTACATAAATGGTCCGCCGGGATTTATTTACCTGATGTTGGACACGCTATGCACATGGAACATAAAATAAACTTCAACTTGATTCTTTTCTGATAAAAAAAAACAATATACATATCTGAACATTTAATTTTTATGGATTTGTCGAAGCAGAATACTCTTCCGGCATAATTTGCCGGATTTTAATCTTCTCTTCCAGCATATTTTTCTCTTCCTGAGAAAGGAGTACCTATAACCTTTAATTTTCTATTCTGGCATATATTTTTCCGAAGATAAATTTTGTCACTTTTTGGAATCAACCCTAAATTCTTGAGAATTTATCATAAATTTTTGGAATTCTTTAGAATACAATTAAGTTACATATAAAATATGACGGAAGAGAAACTTAAAATCCTGTGTACTTTTTTGGAAGGAAATACTCGACCTACAATGTTTATGTATAATAACAGTAAACATTTTTTACTGTCTCAACAATATGTACTTTAATGAAGAATCTTTTGAAAAAAGAAAAATTTTCTTGGAATTCCCGTCCATTGAAATTAAAATTAAAAAAAAACGTTAAAGTGTATTTTATCTGTCAAGACAACTTGTTCTAATATTTTCTAAATTTTTTTGGTCTTTGAGCGAAACATATGACGTAAATGGGAAAGGAATTTCCTAATTGAAAGCCCCGTAAGACAAAGGTGTGCCAATTTGCTAATCCAAGGTTAGTAAAAATTTAGAAACCCAAGTCTGTGACTGAAATAAGACCTATTCTAATTATAAAAAAATGATGAAAGTAGACGAATAGAAACAGTCAGAAAACCAAAAATAAATCAATAAATATAAAATAATAAATTAAATTACATATAAATTTTTAATACAAAATAAAAATTTGTAATAACAATTTACTTATTAGATTTATTCGTTTACTCTTTTTTAAGATTATATAAATATAATTTTCCTAATATTCTTGAGAAAATTAAAAAATATTTTTAAAAATTTCAGATATGTCAAGTCAACATTTCAATAAAAATGTTAATCTTCAACCAAATAGTTTAATTTTCAAACAAAAACGTGGATTCTGAATGAAAAATGTAACAGTTGATGTTTTAATACTACAAGATTTTTATTTTTATTTAAACACAGTTGAAGACATCCAAAAAAGACAAATTTTCAACCAAATAGTTGAATCCTCGACCAAAAAAGATTAAGTTAAAACCAGATGTATTTTTAAACAAAAAAGATTAAATATTTTTGAAAAAAGTCGAATTTTCTACAAAACACTTAAATTTTTTAATCCGAAAATATGAATTTTGAAAAAAATTCATTTTAAACCAAATAGTTACATTTTCAACAAAATACATGGTTTTTCTAACAGAAGATTAATTTCCTACAAAAAAGACGAATTTTCAACTAACATGATGAATCGTGAACCAAAAAATTACATTTTAATAAAGTTCAACTTTTAACCAAGTAATTAAATTTTCATCCAAAAAAGATACATTTCCAACAAAAAATGTGATAGTTGATAATTCAATCAAAAAATATTGTTATTTTAAATCAAATGCAGTTGAATTTATTAAAAAAATATTCCTGCTGCGTGGAAAACATTCTCATTGCGAGCGGCGCACGCGGTGCTTCGCGCTCGTTTTCTTACGCCTAATGCTTACATTTTGACTGCATTTTTTCAGATGTCATAAATATTGTAACTTAAAGTAAATTCTGTATTTTAAGCCCCTGATGGACTACAGTCATAGATATCGGAACTTAAATTGTATTTCAATCTGGTTTTAAAGACGGTTCTCTAAGCATCTGCGGCCTTGACGATTACATACTCATTGCGACACTTGCGCTTCGCGCTCGGTAAGTAGGTTATACAGAAGGTTATCTTTAAAAAATAAAACTATAGGCTTTGATTCCGTTCGTTTAAAGGGTGGTTCTTAATCAACTATAGCAAAATTAGTAGTTAGTTTGTAAAAGATATTATATTAAATATCATTTCACTGCGTTTTAAAAATATCCTGATGTGACTAATCTACTTGATTATTAATTATCTAAAATATTTTTAATTTGTGTAAAATATATTTAAAACTTTTTGAAGCTTGGAAAAAATGTAAGAATATTTTACAAATGTTCGAAAATATTTCAAAGTTTTAAAATATTTTTAATCCCTTCAGAATCCCAAAGATACCTAAAAATTGGTTAAACTGACTCGAATTATTCATAAAATTGTTCTTAAATCTTCTAGATTCATATTCGACAATTTTGGAAATCTTTCGTAATGTTTTTCATTCCTACTTAATATTCTCTTAGAATTAATTAAAAAAAATAAAGAATCGCTGTAAATATTCCCAGGAACCATAAGAAATTTTTTGTATTATCTTGAAACCTTTCAGAATCTTTAAACAACTTGAAAACTGGATTGCGAAATCGTCAAAAATCTACATTTTGTTTTTAATAACATTATTTGTGTGTCCTTTCAAAACTTCTAAATACCTCTTGACCTTATTCAAATTTCTTCTAAAATTTTGTAACATTGCAAAATAAAAAATGTTTGCTCTGAAATCTTCTATATTCTTTTCCCAAATTTCAGGAAATCATTTGATATTTTTAAAATCATTTTTTTTTTAACAAAAGCAGATTAATTTTAGAACCAAAAAGACGGATTATTAATCAAATTGTTCAATTTTTAACAAAAAAAGGTTTTTTAGTCAAGAAAGAAAAAAAGATTAACTCAAATTATAATTTTAGGGGATAAATAACTTCAAATAAGAAATAAAAATTTTTAAGAAACATTTATTTTTTTTAGTTTATTTCTTCATTTTTTTATAGACTTATAGAGATATATCATTTAGATCAGATTTTTGAGAAAATCCAAACAAAAATGCGAAGACTTGTGGTATTCCGGAAAAGTATTATTTTTTCATTTTTCAGGATATTGCAAAATTTTAGTGAAAATTCGAGTAAGTTCACATTTTAAAGAGATACTTCAGACTTTTAGAAGTCTGGAAGATATCTTTTTAACGAACTCGAACTATTCCTAAAATTTTGAAAAATCTTTTTGAATCTCAAATTATTTTTGTAACTTTTTCCAAAACTTTGAAGCCTTCTTACTATCTTTTATAAATTATTTTACTTTTTCCCAAATGTTTCCTAAAATTCTTTAAAATGAAAAAAAATTGCTCTAAAATCTTCCAGATTCTGTCATGACAATTTTGTAAATCTTCTGTAATTTTAAAACATCTTTTTCAATATTCTCTTAAAATTAATTTTCCAAAATCAAAAATCAGTTTAAATTTTCCCATGAATTTCAAAAATTTTTTTTATTATCGTGAAACTTTTTGAAATCCTGAAAAAGCTTCAAAATTTAGATTTCCAAATATTTATAAATGTATGTTTTCTAAATGTTTTAAAAAATATCTTCAGCTTTTTAATTAATTTTGAATCTTTTTGAAACTTCTAAATGCATCTTAAATTTACTCGAAGTTTTTTAGAAAACTTTGTAATCTTGCTAATTGAACATTTTTGCTTTAAAATCGTCCACATTCTTTTTTGAAATTGTAAGAAATAACTAGAAATGCTGTCAAATCTTTGTCAGTTTCCTCTAAAAATTTATTTTTCAAAATAAAAAATCAGCTAAAATTATCCCAAAAATTTTAAGAATTTTTTTATTATCTTTAAACCTTTTAAATTTTTTTTCAAAGATCAAAATCCTAAAAATCTACAATTTAAATTTTGTATAACAAAATGCTGAACACCTTTGCTTTATTGATTATCATTATTAAATATATTATTCAGATAAGCTTAAATTACTTATAAACATAGAGACTTTTTTCAACGGAAAAAAGTGAAAACTCCATTCAATCAAGAACACGGGTTGCCTCACAATATTATTAATTAATTTAAAAAATTCTCACTTTAAAGATTTTTTAGATTTCAGGCACATAAGAGTTATAGACCTGTTTCATTAATTATGTTTACCTCAATTTATGTTAAAGGCTGTAACACCATTAGACTCAAAAATTGGTTATTACTAAGCTCAATTATAATCATTTTATGTACTAGTGCTTCGCAACAAACGTCTACTGTTTGTGATTTCTCGCGGAAAATTTAATAAATGAATCCCTAGATGCGTCCAAAGTGGTGATTAGTCAAAATCTATATACGTCATACGCATACGTCAACAGTCAGTGAAAACTCAAAACAATTAGTGGTGGTGAATTCTGCCGCACTCAACAAAATGAAATCGGGGCCAAATGTCGAGGCCCCTCACTTCTTTTGATTGTAACTCGCACAAAAAAAATTCTAAATTGTCTAATAAAAAGCTTCTGAAAGCTTTAAGTCTACCAAATATAAGGAGATAATTAGTTAATCCTAGAAAAATTTTGTCAATAGTTAGAAGGAAAAACATCCTAAAAAACAGTGTTTTTCGGCCTCCTTTTTCAAGCGTCCACTTTTACCTGCTCCCAAAAAGATGCGACGTTAGGAAAAATCTAAAAAAATTCACAGATGTTTTTTTAACATTATTCAATGCAGTACATTTTTCAAAATTTCGAAATGATTTAATA
>JAUELO010000296.1:8721084-8732111 GCA_032357855.1 Amphibolips quercusostensackenii | reverse complement strand
ACTTTCAGTTTTGCTCCTCAGTATCAGAAAATTTTTTATTTTATTCTCAGCCCTGAAAATTCCTTCCTATTAATTTTAAAGCTTAAGCCCTAGTTTTAAGCCTCACGCCAAATTTGGACCCTTATCCGTAATTTTAAGCCTCACCTCTAAATTTCATTTTCAGCTCTGAAAATTCAATCTCATTCTTAATTTTTAGATTTAAGTCCTAATTTTAAGCCTCCTTCCAATTTTGATTCTTAACCCTGATTTTCATCATAATTTTTAATTTTGATCACTATTCCTAATTTTGATCATGACCCCTAATTTTGATTTATACCCCTCATATTTATCCTGACTTACAATTTAAAGCTTTGCTCCTGATAATCAGAGAAACTTTTACTTTTATTGTCAGCCCTGCAAATTCAATTTCATTCTTTGTTTGGAGGCTCAAGTCCTAATTTTAAGCCTCACTTCTAATTTTGATCCTTATTCTTAATTTTGATCATTACCCCTAATTTTGATTTATACCTCTAATTTTTATCCGGACTTCTAATTTACAGCGTTGCTCCTGATAACAAATAAACTTTACTTTTATTCTCAGCCCTAAAAAATCAATCTTATTCTTTGTTTTGAGCCTTAAGTCCTAATTTTAAGCCTCAACCCGAATATCGATTCTTACCCCTAACTTTGAGCATTACCTTTAACTTTCAGTTTTGCTCCTCAGTATCAGAAAATTTTTTATTTTATTCTCAGCCCTGAAAATTCCTTCCTATTAATTTTGAAGCTTAAGCCCTAATTTTAAGCTTCACGCCAAATTCCGATCCTTATCCCTAATTTTAAGCTCTACCCCTGAATTTCAGCTTTACTCCTGATAATCAGAAAAACTTTTTATTTCATTCTCAACCCTGAAAATTTGGTTTTCAATATTTGGCGGCTTAGGCCCTAATTTCAAGCCTCAAGCCTAATTTTGATCCTTACTCCTAATTTTTAACCTTACCCCTAATTGACAGCTTTGCTTCTACAAATTAGACAAAGTTTTACTTTCGTTCTCAGTCCTGAAAATTCGATTTATTCTTCATTTTGTGACGTAAGTCCTAATTTTGTGACGTAAGCCCTAATTTTAAACCTTGACCCTAATTTTGATCCTCACTCCTAATTTTGAGCCTTACCTCTAACTTTCAGCTTTGCTCCTGATAATCAGAAAAGCTTTTTATTTTATTATCAGTCCTGAAAATTCGATCTTCTTCATTTTGAGGCTGAAGTCATAATTTTAAGACTCATCCCTAATTTTAATTCTTACCCAAATTTTGATCATTACCTCTAATTTCCAGCTTTGCTCCTGATTATCAGACAAACTTTTACACTTATTCTCACACCTAAAAATTTAATTTCTTCTTTATTTTAAGACTTAAGTACTTATTTTAAGCCTCAAACGGAATTTTGATCCTAACCTTTAATTCTGAGTCTTACCCTAATTTCCATCTTTGCTCTTGATAATCAGAAAAACTTTTTATTTCATTCTAAGCCCTGAAAATTCGATCTTATTCTTCATTTTGAGGCTTACCCCTAATTTTAAGCTTCACGCCTAATCTTAATCATTATCCCTTATTTTAAGCCTTATCCCTGATTTCAACTTTGATCCTGATAATCAGAAAAACTTTTTATTTTATTTTCGACGATGAAAATTCGATCTTTCTCATTTTGAGGCTTAATCCCTAATTTTAAGCCACATCCCTAATTTTGATCCCTATACCTAATTTTGAGCCATTTTTTTCATTTTAGCTTAGCTCTTGATAATCAGAAAAACTTTCAATTTTATTCTCTGCGATAAAAATTCGATCTTCTTCAGCTGTTTTAAGGCTTAGGTAATAATTTTAAGCTTACCGCTAATTTTGATCATTACCTCTTATTTTGAGGCTTACGCGCCTAATTTACGTATTTGCTCCTGAAATACAGAAAAACTTTTTAAATTATTATCAACCCTGAAAATTCGATCATCTTCTTTACTTTAAGCCTTATGCCCCTATTTCAAGCCTCACCTCTAATTTGCAGTCAAAACTCTAGTTTCAGAAGCTCACCCATAATTTTGAGCCTAACGTCTAATTTCTAGCATTGCTCCCGATAATTAGAAAATCTTCTAGTTTATTTATCAGCCCTGCGAATTTGACCCTTCTGTCCATTTTAAAGCTCAAGCCCTAATATTATACCCTAAACCATGATTTTGATCCTTAACCCTAATTTTGAGTCTAACTCTAATGTTGAGTCTAACCCTAATTTAGAGTCTAACCCTAATTTCCACCTTACTCCCTCATTGATTATTACCCTTAAATTGATAATTGATTATATTTTTGTAATCTCCCTAATATTGATTTGGCACTTTTGTGTATTGAAATTATCCTGAATTAAATTAATTACCAAATTATTGACTAATTCAATATTCATTAATTACTGTCTGCCCCCAATGTTGTTCTTACTCTGAACTTCAACATTTCTAATTATTACCACCAATTTTTTATTTTTCTACTGATCCTGATTTGATAAAAAATTTAATTGGATAAATCCAGTTTCTGAATTTTATTTTTAATGAAGTCTGCCACCTAAATATAATTTTGTTTAATTTTTATTATAGTATTCAAATTAAGATATTTGTTAAAAAATCAGATGTTTGCACAGGTTTTCAAAAATTAAATATTCCAATCTCTTAAGAATTGAAAATAATTTGGAAGGTAGTAGCTACGCCCAAGTCCATTAGTCACTTTCCCAACCGTAAGGTGCTATAACCCTTCTTAATGACTCACTTGAATAAGGTTGTGTATTACTCATTCTCATCCTGACGTCATAATTCCTTTGTGTTGCCTCCTTAATTTCTTCTTCAATTTTATTTTCTATAAACTTCTAAAATTTTAAATCCAGGTTTCCAGTCTGTAATATTTATTTTTTGTACAGTCTTGGTTAAAATTTTATCAACTAATTTGTTTTTGTTAGAAGTACACTTTGAAGAAAACCTATTTAAAGCATCAATACCTTATGACAACATTAATTGATGAATTAATTCACAACTTATTTCCGAAAATACGGTACTTTTCTCTTCATATAAAATTAAAATAAGGTTCTCAGTAATTATAATCCGTGCAAATATGTGGTCTGAAAAATTTTTCATGTTGAAAAAAGTGAAATGCTTTTGCTTGTTATTTTAAGTAAAGCCTAGGCAAACATGTTTTATATTTCAATTTGACAAAAAGACCAGTCCTTCGTTAAAAATATTTAGTGGCCCTAAAAAGGGCCGATTGTTTTTAAAAGACACATTCAAAAATCTTGGAAACATTTTTCAAATGCGCAAGCGTTGTTTTAATCTCCAGTTCTTAGCCTTTTTTTTCAATTTCTGTGATTTAGCACAAATTTGCTTCACAAATTTTTTCACCGGTCTCAAAGACAACTTCTTGTCGTGTTTTACAGCCAATTCCCTGATGGTGTCATTCACTGATAGAAAAATTGGTTGCATTTTCTTCTTTTTTAGAGTCCTCATTTTCAGAGTCCTCGTTTTTAAAGTCCTCATTTTAAAAACAACAGCAGTAGTTCCGAAGGTAGAGGGAGTAAATTCCATGTTTTCAGCCATTTTCTTCTGGATATTATCACGATGCCTCAAAGAAGAGAAAAGTGATATCCGACTTGAAATTTGTCTTTTCTTATTAGGAAGCGCGGACGCTCGAGAGAGACCTCTTTGCATTTTTGCTCCCGCATGATTAAATCCCGGAAAGTCGGCATTTGGAAACTTTTTTGATATTTTTGAAATAATGGAACTACTTTCACGTTATGATATAATTAGACTACAATAAAAGGTTATTTTTTACGTTAGTTCTAAAAAAAAAATGTAATAATAATTACTACAAGGCAAAGTTGTGCTGTTTTTCTTCTTAAGTTCTTTATTCATGATGTGTTCCCTAAGGGTTTACATGACCTCCGTTTCTTTACAAAACCATTTACATTTATATACTTTATATTATCTCATCCTTTCTATTTACAAATATTTTCAACTATTTACATTAATTCTTATATCTAGATTCTTACTTTTCTAGAAAGATAGCGCAAATATCCTAACATAACTTAATCTACTTACACTATTTCATAACCATTACCATAACTTACAAATATTTACGCTTCTAATCTAAGCATCTTCCGTTTCCTTTTTCTTTCACTTCTCTTCAACCTTGATTTTGCCATTTTTCCATATCCATTCTTTCATTCCTTCTCATTCGCCTCTTGAGCCGCCTTTAACTCCTTCATCCACTCTTCACCCATTCAATCCTTCCATAGAATCTTTCCCACATTCTCTTGCCAGCGTCCTTTATATTTCATTCTTCTTCTACATCCTTCCCATACATGCTCCCATGTTTCCTCCTCCTATTATTTATTCTACACTTTCTGTTCTCTTTCTATTCACAATGCATCCCTTCCCTTACCTCATTTCCCAATCTTATTCTTGCTATTCTAATCCATCTTCTCTCTTCTCATCCCTTTTCTAAATACTTTGGTACTCCTTCCTTTTTTATCATGCGATATCATTTATTAGACTTCGATTCCTAAATCATCCCCCATATTTCCATTAATTGCCTTTTCCTGTCCCTTTTGTTTAATTCTTTATAACTTTCTCCACCCCCCTCACTTATGTCTCTAACACTAAAGATCTCCCTTCTTTCTTCTTCCCATCTTGTTAGTTCTTTTTCCTCCCCTCTCCTTTCTTCTGTCTCTTTCAAACACTTTTTTTCTAACTCTCCTCCTTTCCTCCCTTATCTTCATCCCCCTGCTCTAGTACATAATTTATCTTTCTGCGCTTCTTCTCTCACCATTCTGCGCTTTTTCTCTCACCATATATCCCAAATATTTAAACTCCTTTACTTCTTCTAACTTTACTTCCTTCCATCTCTCATTTCATTCTTTCTTTCTTCCCCCTCCTTTTCTAAACGCCATTATCTTTATCTTTTATGCATTTAAATTCAACCTTATCTCATTGAAGTATGTCTATTATCCTGTAATCAATCCCGTCATTCCTTCTTCATCCTCTGCCATCAACACTATAACGTCCGCATATGCCAATGTATATATCTTTTCTTCTCCCATCCTAACTCCTCCCCATCCTTTTCTCTTCATTTCTTCTTCTATGGCTGCGATTTATATATTAAATAGAAGTGGGCTCAGAGGACATCCTTGCTTTTCTCCTCTCACTAACCAGAAACTATCTCCTTCTTGTTCTTCTACATTTACTCTGCTTTTTGTCTCTCCAAAAATATCCGATACCCTCTTTATTAAGCCCTCTCGTATCCTTCTTTCTGCAATCTCTGTGACAAAACCATTACATATACTTTATACAATGTTGGCATCAGCGTCACTCTCCTATATTCTTTAACCTCCTTTCCTTTGCATTTCTTCACTGTGGGTACCACTACTCCTTCTTTCCATAACTCTGGCCACCCCTCTCCTCTCCATACTCTATTGCACATCATCCATGCTCATTCCTGTAGTTTTGTCTTTCCATATTTCCAGACTTCATTTAGAATCTTATCTATACCAGATGCCCTTCCATCTTTCGTCATTCCTCACATTTTGACTATTTCTCCCCTTTGTCCTCTTCCTCATCTGTTTCTCTATCATATTTTCCGCCTTTCAGAACTTGTCTCTCTACCCCTCCTAAAGAATCCATAAAATATTTGTCCTATTCTACCATCTCAATATGCTAGTTTACTCTTTTTTTCTTCTTTTTCTCTCTCTGTTCACTACCGTCCAAACCTCTTCTTCTGTCCTAACCTTCTCCGCATCTTCCCCAAACCTTTTATTTTCCTCTTATTTCTTTTGATCTCACAACTCCCTATATTTCTTCTTTTTTCTCCTTTATTCTTTTCCACTACTTTTTCCTTTTCTCCAATTTCCTAATTTCTTTCTGACCTCTTTATCAGGGTGTCGACTTAACCGGGAAAGACCGGGAAATGACCAGGAATTTTAATGACCGCAAAGAAACCAGGAAATGACCAGGATTATAAAAAAAAATCGGGAATTGACTTATGATCGCAGTAAAAATCAAGTTTTTATCATTTAAATAATTTTAGTCAATTTAGAAGTGTGATTTCTACGTTATCTACAGTACTTGGTTGAAAATTAAAATCATTTATCAAAAATTAATTTTTTTATTTAACATTCATCATTTTGATTGAAAACTTATTTGGTTGAAAATTGAACTTATAACTAGTTAAAAATCAATTTTCTGATCTAAAAATTCAACTATTCCAGTAAAAATTTAATTATTTCACTAAAAATACGTTTTTTTGTGAAGAATTAGATTTTTAAGAAAAGGAACTATTCTATTTTTGGTTTAAAATTTATTTTCTTCCTCTTTTTTCAAATCGTTATTTTTGTCTATAATGAGCCGAAAAGTAAGCTAGTTTGGAAATCTGTTTTTTAATTGTAAATATTTTTCATGCATTTTTAGCACAAAATATTTTTTCATAAGAAAATAGATTTCTGTTCGATCTTAAATGAAAAATTTATCTTTTTTTAATGAAATTTCTACTATTTTGAAATTTGTCTTTTTTATAGAAAATTAATTTTCATTGTTGAAAATTTCTCTTTTTCATTAAAAATTTTCACCATTCCAGTTGAAGATTCATCATTTTAGTTGAAAATTCATCATTTTAGTTGAAAATTCATAAGTTTGGTTGAAAATTAATTTTTTCAACTGAAAATTTAACTGTTCCATTTTTAGTTGAAATCGATCTTTCCTAGTTCAAAATTCAACAACTTAAATGAAAATTGATCTTTTTTAATAGAAAATTCAACTACATTATTAAAAATACACGTATTTTGTTAGAAAGTCTATCTTTTATAGAAAATTATTTTTTTCTTTTAAAGTTAATTTTTGTCTAAAAATTCTTCTTGTCGGTTAAAAATTCAAGTATTCCAGTTAAATATTTATCATTTTAGTGGAAAATTTATCCTTCATGTTGAAAACAAAATTACTTGGTTAAAAGTTAAACTTTTTTGTTAAAAATTATTTAAAAATTTTATTTTAACTTTTTAATTATTCAAAATTATTTTTTAGTTGGCAATTCATCTTTTTTGGTTAAAGTCAATCTTCTTGGTTGAAAATTCATATTTTTTGTCAAAAATTAATTATTTCATTTAAATAGTCATCATCTTAGTTGAAAATTGATTTCGCTGGTTTGAAATTCAACTATTCTAGTCAAAGATATAAAATTTTAGTTGAAATTTAATCACTTTGTGAAATAAATGTAACTATTTTTTGTTTAATTCAGCCGAAAAGTAAAATAGTTTGGAAGTCTGAATTTAATTGTAAATCTTTGGCATGCTTTTTCAGCATAAAAAATATTTTCATAAAAAAATAAATTTCTGTTCAATCTTAAATTATAAACTTATCTTTTTCAAATGCAATTTTAACTACTTGGCTGAAAATTGACGTTTTTAACTTAAAAATTACTCTATTTGTTAAAAAATTTGGTACTTTGTGGAAAATTCATCTTTTTTATAGGAAATTAATCTTTTTGGTTGAAAATTCAGCTTTTTCATAAAAATTTTAACTATCTTGGTTGAAGATTCATCATTTTAGTTAAAATTTAATCAGTTTGGATTCATTAAATAGAAAATTATATTTTTCTTTAAAAGTTAATTTTGACTAAAAATTATTCTTGTCAGTTGAAAATTCAATTATTCCAGTTTAATATTTATCATTTTAGTTGAAAGTTCATCTTTTTGGTTGGAAATAAAATTGTTTGGTTTAAAGTTGAACTCTTTTGTTAAAATTTTGGTTTTTTTGTTTGAAGATTTATAATTTTAATTAAAAATTCCTGTCTTTTGTTGAAAAATGAGCTATGTGTTTGAGAATTTGTTTTTTCTTTGGATGAAAAGGGATTTTTTCAAAAATTTAACTATTTTTAACTATTTTTAATTAAATTTAAGTTTTGGTTGACAATTTATCTTTTTTCAGTAAAAATTAATTTTTGTTTGTTTGAAAATTCAACTATTCCAGCCAAAGAATCATCATTTAGATTGAAAAATCATGGGTTAGATTGAAAATTAATTTTATTCAGTAAAAATGTAACTATTCCATTTTCGGTTGATAGTTGATTTTTTTTTAGTTAAAAATTCAACTAGTTGGTTTCAAATTTGTCTCTTTTTAATGAAAATTAAACTATTTCATTAAAAATTCATGTCTATTTTTTGAAAAATGGTATTTTTTTGCTGAAAATGAATCTTATTGTTTCAAAATTCATATTTGTGGTTGAAAATTCAAGTATTTTAGTTTAATATTCATCATTTCAGTTAAAAATTTATCTTTTTTATTAAAATTTAACTATTCTAACTAGTTTTTTCTACTGAAAGTTCAACTTCTTCATTTTTGTTCGAAATTTATATTTTTTAGTGGAAAATTCAAGTATTTGTTTCAAAATTCAGATACTTAAAAATTTTTCGCTATGTTGCGTTAAAGAATGTAAAGAATGAATGTGATAAATTAAAATAAATGTTTGAGTTTTGCGGCAAATATGAATTTTTTTTACTTGTTTTTGACCGGGAATTTGAAATCGTCCGCCGAATCGCCACCGTGTTTATTTAATTTAACTAATTTAATGAAAGCGATGTTATTTTCTTCATTAAGCGATTATCTACCAGTAAAACTTCACAACAACCTAGATAATTATTTATTTTAATTTAATTTATTAATAGTTGAAAAATGTTCAATAGATAATGTTCTAAAATTACATTTTGTCTCTCTTAAATCAAATTTGAGTAAAAGTGAGTAAGATATTTATGGAAAATGTACTTGAAACCAGGAAACGTTTTAGTTGCTTCGATATAATGCATCTCGTAGAACTGCGAACGTGCTGCTGCGTAAGTATCCCTCTGGAACTTGCAACGAGCGTGAAGGTGAAATTACCCAAGCTCGGCCTACCAATCGTAAAACCGTAATAGCCGTTTCCCCGGCTCGTCAAGCTCAGATTTCTCATTAGACACGTTGCACCTCAATTTCCAAATCTGACGACAAGCTATTTCGCTGAATTGCATTTTCATTAATGCTTTGTCGATCTCAAATTCCTATTTAAACAATTTAAATGCCTATAAAGTACGCGTTACTGTCACTTTTATATATTAGACGCGTGCGCATGCACGTGACAACATTACTTTTACTTTTTATCATTTGCCCGATTTTCGAATCACTATTTATTTGTTAAAAGTTTTTGAGTACCTAACTTCTTGCTGAAATTATATTCCGAAAGAATGTATTCAGTGAATCCATGTAACGTAGAATTATTTCATTTACAATTACTATTACTAATAATAGTAAAGGGCAAGACATCATTTGAATATTTGAAGTGCACGACCACCGTAATAAATCGGGCAACAAATGTCAATAATAATCATTATAATCATAAATTTAAATAGCATATAATGTGTCGTTGAAAATTTATCCTGTAATTAAAAAATGGATGTCGAAGAAAAATCACAGAATATATCATGGATGAGGGCGGTGCGGTGACGCAAATGTAGACATGAAAATTTCCACAAAACAAATGATGGAATCTTAAATATGAAGGATAGATTATTACCATATTTATAAGCAGCGCATCAAAATATATTGATAATTTATTGAAATATATTGTTTCTGCACTTTTAGGTTATGTAATTTAATATTGTGAAAAAAACATTTTTGTAAATCTGGGCATCAAATACTACATTACCAAATCATTAAAACATTAATACCTGTAATTTGGAAAATTATATTCCGATCCGATAATTATACAATATAAAGATCATTAAACATGTACTTGCATAAAAATGTTCAAATAATTTTTACGTTATATTTTTATTTCAAACTTTTCTTTGTCAAAGTATGATTTATCAATCAAACATATGTGCATATAATTTAAAAAATTAATTGAAATACTCATTGCATGGCCTTTATTGTAAATCAGTGCATCAAAAATCGCTAAATTATTTAAACATTATTACCTATAATTTTTATAATTATATTTCTATCCGATATTTAGTTAACAAAATCAAAATTATTAAACAATTACGTGCCTCTCTTTTTTCATGGTTATCTCAGCGATGGATTAAGTCGCACTTCTCCACGCTTCAGGGAGACCATGAAAATGATAAAATATTCACTTGTTTTTGAATTGTAATGAAAAGTGTCAATGCATGCGTCGAATTTACACCCTTTGTTAATAACGTGCGGAAAACAACAGACAAAAGTTTGCAGTCCCATTGTACTGTCCGATTTCCGTCGATATTTCAAACTTTAATTTAGAATATGTTCCATTTCCTTCTCTGAGGCATGTAAAAAGTGGAATTTGGTAATCGAAAAATGTTCACAAACATTAAAAATAATTATATAATTTTAATAGAGAAATATGAATTAAACATAAATAAACTTTGTTTATATAGATTATAGCCAAAATTAAATTACATATCCTTGATGTAAATAAGTTTAATATTGTGAAAAAATGAAAGAGTAATTAGTTAATTAGTTTAGCACATGAAAATCAATAAACAATTATTTTCATTGAAACATTCCAATAATTTCTACTTCATATATTTTTTCAAACATAAAATTTCATTTCTGAAAATTTGAATTATTAATAACCTCTTATACTAATTTGCGATCAAATTAAAATATAATATTTGGATCTAATTTTAAAATTGTATTCAGATACTCATTTAAGCATTAATCCATAATTTCCATTCAAAAATTCAAATAATTTTTATTTTACTTTTTTCAAATTTCACGTAGTAATGTATAGGGAAATCTACGTGAAAGTTCAGGTTGAAATAACGTGTTTCGTGGAAATTCACGCAGAAATACACGTGAAAATCTGCGTAAGTACATTCAAGAACGTCTAAATTCATACAAAAGTTCACGTAGAACTTCACGTGAAAACAAAAGTAGAAATATACGTTAAACTTCACGTGACTGGATAAATTAATATAGATATATTCATAAATTTCCCTTTTATTTCTGCATGTATTTCCACGTGATATTT
>JAUELO010000296.1:8688823-8712829 GCA_032357855.1 Amphibolips quercusostensackenii | reverse complement strand
CTTTTTGATTCTATTGTATTGACTTCACAACATTGATATTATATTGACTTGATAAAAACTGCGGAAAATATTGCCAGAAATGAAGTGTAAATCAGTCAACGCTAACGGAGCGCGACTTTTTCAGCTGCGCATGTACTAAAAAGCATTATTATTGATAGTACATATTTATTGATTTTGAATCTACCCGCGCTTTTCAGCACATACGCAGTTTAAAAAGTTGCTTAGAGCAAGCGCAGCGATACAAGGCCGGACAGCCAATGAACGTCGCTTGATAAAAATCAACTGCGTAGTTGCGGTATAGGTAGGGGCCCCTCCAGGGTTAAGCGGAGCAATCGGGAACATTCCAAGGATGCAAAAACAAACGGAAGTCCACTGTATATTCCAAAATATTGTATGATATTCCCAAATATTCTCTCATATTCCTACATATTTCCTTATATTCCTACATATTTCCTCATATTCCTAAATGTTTCCATATTCTTTGTATTCCCAAATATTCCGATATTTTCTCTATATTTCTGAATGTTCTTTAGAGAATATCTTTGCGGTACACGAAAAATTAGAGTGGTCGACCCTCGTAATATTCTTTAAAAATATTTTTCAATGTAGATCATCAGTCAATGTCTAAATCGTTTGCATCAGATATTAAGGGTTTTGTGCACCAGCAGATTTTTTTCAGTGAATCTGGTGTTAGCTTGTCAGTTATTATTACTTTCGTTAACGATAGATCGTGAGCGATGCAGTGAATCCATTTTTAACACTGCCATTTTATACATCATTTTCCTTTTTCTTTTTACAGAAACAACAACCGATAAACAAACAAAAATGGAAACAAGAAATACAGCTGCAGCTGCTAAGCCAGATGATGAGGCTCGCGGAATCGATTCTAGAGAAATGCTTAATCTTGGGACCACTGCACACCAGAAAAAACCTCGTACTCCTCGTTCTGGGTGGGATAAGTTAAGGCTCGCATGCGCTCTAGCTCGAACTAAACCAGTTAGCAAAAGAGCCCACGTACCTCTCGTCAAACAAAAGTACCAACAGATGCACCAACAGCATCGAGATTTCCAGGATCAAAATCAATATAATTTAAAGGGTCAATCTGATTGTTCTGAATGGTTGTCTGTCAATAATCATCAATCCCCTACTCACCCTATGTCACCACTTGATAATTCATATGCGCACTTGGATGTCCAACCTCCTGAGTACTATCTTGATTACAATCTAAAATGGATGCCAAATAATCCCTCAGCTTCTGGCAGTAACTCTGGTGGCAACACTGGTCGCAATCACAAGTTTTGAGTGCGCTTTTTTCGGAAACCGGTTTCCGCAGTTTTAATCGAATCGACAGGGAAATATTGAATTTAAAACTATGGAAAACCAGTTTTTTCGGAAAGTGCACTCTTTTCTTATTTCTATAAAGAGAAAAAAAAGAGTGCGCTTTTCTCAAAATCAGTTTTCCGTAGTAGGGTTCTTTTTGGCCATCATATGTCAAATATTTATCATTGTTTATTAGTTCCTAGATATAGAAATAATGTAAGTCCAAGTGATTTTACTTCAAACTGTTTGCTATTATAAACAGCCTCCTAATTAAAACCCATTAATGTTTTATTTAGCGTAACATTTATTGAAATATATACGCTTTTTACTGAAAATATAATATGTAACAGATTTGTTACAAGGAGTTGGAAGTCGGACGAAGCCCCCTGAGGGATTTTTTATGCTTATTAGTGAAACTTTTTTTAATGATAAGCCTAAAAATAAACATTTTTTTATTTGTATAGCTTGCAAGTTTTTTAAACTGTACAATTTTAAGTATTCATTATTTACAGGTTTAATAACGAAGTCTTGAAATTGGGATTTATTCAATTATTTGAAGTTTTTAATTAAAAACTGTTTAATTTTAAACACGTCTTCAGATGAAAAGCGCGTTTTGAATTTCATATTCTATACAGATTTGTACGATTCAAATCTGAAAGTTATTTGTCATGATTTTTGCGTCTTTGGGACCAGAATAGTGATTCTAACCCTCGAGGACATCCGAGGTTTATTGTAATGAAAATTTTTAATATTAATAGACCTGCCAAAATAATACCCAGAAATTTTGAGCAAAATTGGTTAATAAAAAGACACGCCTCACAAATTATTGAAAAGACTTCAACGAATGCGTATCGACAATAAATTTATAATTTTAACCCTTCTACGACCCAATTATTTAACTTGAAATCCTTGTAAAATAATCTTTTAATGCCCCTAATATTAGAAGACAAAAAAGTTGAATGCTTCTGCTTTATTTAAAGCATTTTATGTCATAAAGAAAGAAAAACGTACTTACTGAAAAAGAAAATTGACCTGAGTAAAACGTTAAATATAAATATTTCAAAAATATTACTTTCCAGTTATTAAATTCATCTTCTTCTACAATTTCGAAGATTTGAAATTGATACCAAAGAAGTCCACACATTGTCAATTAAAACTGATTTCATACAGTCACGCATTTCTAAACTTTAATTAATATAAGTATCAGGGCCTGTGCCCGTAATGTATACATAATATTTACTTATTTATAATAATAATCACTTAACAATATCAATTATATAAAATATTCAAAACCTATAATTCATCATTGCCATAACAGCATTCTTTAAATATATTCTCTGAACAACACTTATCAACTACACTGTAAGAAATAATTGTAATTTTTCCATACGATAGTATGGCACTTCTTCCATACTTTTGAATATCCCATACAAGTATGTAGCTTTCCATTATTCGCATAAAAATTTTCACCCTTGCAAGAGTTTTATACATTGGTATGGAAAAAGTTCCGATCAAGAAGCAAACGGTAATGCGCAGTAAAGCGCGCATGCACTGAAACCACGGTTATTGAAGAAGAACAGAGTGAACTATAACCTAATCGTAGCGTCAATGAAATTAAGAAATATTATTGCAAGTGCTATCAAAGAAAAAAGTAGTGAGTTGTTTTTTCACGCAAATAAAGTGCAGTGCTAGAACCAGCAAAGAGGATAAGCGGCAGTACTTATCGCATGGAAAGTGAATTTAGAAGGCATATAATAGCTATAATATAACTGTGATGTAAGCAAAACAATAATGTCATGTTGCTGCGTCGTTGCCATTGTAAGCAAGCATCTTCATTCACACCCATCTGAAGAATGGAATTTTCTCTGCTGGCGTGAACGAGTGGAAAATATATTTTAAATCTATATAAAGAATAATCATAGGTGAAAACAGAAATTCCTTGAAAGAATTTTTATAATTCAAGAGCGTGCATTAGAGAAAGGAAGAAATTTAATTTGGAGCCGCATCTTCTCCCGTCCTTCCTCAGATGTTTGCTCTCAAAGGCTTCAAGCGGGCTCCTAATTTCTTATTATTATATTTTAGGACTTGAAAAATAATTGCCAGATGTAACTATAAAAAAATAATCAGAGCTGCCTCACAGCCACTTTTTTCTCAAATCACTTTTTATTTATTTTCTTAGGGTGAAGACTTTACCGTCACTTTTCTTTTAATAAATAACACGTATGTTATTCATTATTCAATATACATTCTGTACCTGTTTCTGAATTGTCTTGGATTAATTTGAAATATTTCAGGGTATTTTTCTAAGATTTCAAAAAATTGTTAATAGATCTTAATAATCTGTAAGGAGTTTTAAGGTTTTAGGATATTTTCATAAATTCTAAGGGATTTTTAAGAGCTTTCAAAAGTTTTAAGAGATTTTAACAAATTAAAAAAAAATTTTAAAGGATTTTAAATATTTTAGGGATTTTTTTAATTTTTTAAGGAATTTATAAATTATTTTTATTAATTTAAAGGGATTTCAGAGTGCTTAAATTATTTTACAATAAAGAATTTTCTATAATTTTAGAATATATGTAACAATTTTGCAGGACCTATCTGGTTTTAAGATATTTCAAAACATTATACGTTATTTTATAAGATTTTCAAAGATTTTAACGATTGTAAGGGTTTTTTTAATCTTTAGAGGTATTTTAATCAATTTTACAGGATTTCAGGAAATATCATCAGATTCGATAGAATGGCACGTGACTTTATGATATTTTAGTGGATTTTGAAAAATTTTTTACTCTTGCAATTTTTGAAACTCATCTTAAATTATTGGACATTTTATTAAATTCTTTAAATTCTCTTTAATTTTTTTTAACTCACTTCACACTTACCCAAAGCAATACATTTTTTTTAAAATTGTTTTCAATTTAATTGATTACTTTTCAAATTCATCTTCATTTTTAATAAATTGTATCAAATTGTCAAATTTTTTTTAAATTTCACTAAATTTATTCAAAATTCACTGAAATTAATAGATTTTTTTCCCAAATATTTGAAATTATTTCTATTTTATTTGAATCCTTTTGATTTTTTTTTGTAGTCATTGGTCACTTTTTAAAATAGAATTTAGCAGGGTTTTAAAGATTTAAAGAGATTTGCCTTTTTTTTAAAACTTACGTTAAATTTTTACTAATTTATCTTGAATTGATTTATTTTTTTTTTGAATTTTGTAAAACATTTTAAATATGATCGAACCATTTTTATTGTGAAAGGTTCGTTTTTGATACGCCTCAGATATTGTCTTAGACATTTCTATGAATCGCGCAGAATTTTTCTTATAATAAAATATCGTTTTTGTTTGCAGAAAATTCTCTGTTCAATAAAGCTTATACTAGCGCATTTTTTTCTGAGGAAAAGAAAATCTTGAGACCCAGAAACATCTTTGAAGATTTGTTGTGCTTTTTCCTCTCCTATTACGTTTATGGCTACACGCATGGAGTTAACTTCAAGTCTTTGAAATTCATACAAGAGCAAGATAATTTAAAAAATCATAACACAAAGATTTCACAAAAATTTTTAACATTTTATAAACAATTTAAATCTTTCAAATCGCTATAGAGATTTTCAAAGAATTTAAATATCAAGCAAAGATCAAAGATTTTTAATAATTTTTAATATTTCAGAAGATATGAAAGAGCGCAAAAGATTTATAACCTTGCAAAGATTTTACAAAGATTTCAATGATTTAAAATAATTTTAAAGTTTTCAAAAAATTTTTAAAAATTTCAAAGATTTAAAAGAGCCTAAAACATTTCAAAGATTTCGCACAAGTTTTCAAGGTCGCAAGAATACACAAAGATTTAAAAGATTTAAAATAATTTTTCAAATTTCAAAAGATTAAAAAAAATTTTTAAAGTTTAAAAGATTTCAAATGTTTCGCATAGATTTTCAAGATTGGAAGGATTTCACAAAGATTTTGAATATTTTACAAAGAATATAAATATTTCACCAAAATTTTAAATATTTTGTAACAATTGCAAGGATTTCACAAAGGTTTTGAAGACACCAAATAATTTTACAGTTTCGAAGATTTCAAATATTTCATAGAGATTTTTTAAATTTCAAATAATTTTTAAGATTTTAGAAGATTTCAAGAATTTAAAAGATTACAAGAGATTTAAAAAATTTCGCACAGATATCCAATATTGCAAGGACTTTCCAAAGATTTTAAATATCCAATAAAGACTTTTCTGAAAGATTTCAAAGATTTCAATATGATTTCACAGATTTCCGGAGATATATAATGTTGTGCAGAGATTTAAAAGAATTTACGAAGACTTCAATTGTTTCCTTGAGAGTTGATATTCTTTGGTAGTAATGTCATCTTTTCTTTTAATTTTATCTTTCTTCGTTAAAAATAAACTTTTTTCATTCAACAGTCTTGTAAAAAATTGTTTTTTATATATTTTTATATTGTACATATGCTTATGTGGATATTGCGTATAGCATTTGTTGCTCCAGGGCCCTAATAAACTCTGCATTAATCAATAGTATGTTTACTTTATTATAATAAGTGATCTCTCCTAACCTGTACTTTTTAATTATTAACTTCGTACGTACATGGGAAAAATACCAATTCGGTATACTAAAAGTAGTACCAGCATATGGTATATTCCTGATAAACAAGTATGGAAAAAGTACCAATTTCATAGATGAAAATTAGTGTCTTCGTCGCAAATTTTTCATACACAAGTATGAAAGAAATACTTATTAAGTATAGCAAAATTATTGAATATTGTATATTTCCCATTCATATGTATGGAAATAATGCTAATGCTGTATGGGAAAATTACTATGTTGCGCGCGAGAAATATACCATTTACAAGTATGGAAAAAGTTCCATACTTGTATGGGTTGAAAACTTCCCATGCATGCATGAAAAATTCACCATAATTTTTATTAGTGTAGTAATTTTAGACGCATCTTGTACTTATTTTAAAGTCATTTCCTAACCTGATATTTTAATCAAAACATCTCTTGTGTTTTTGTTAATTAAGGAATGCCATTTTCCTAATTTCAATGTTTAAGAAATTTTAAGTCATTCTTGTAAGTTGCTTAAAAGTAATAATTTCCATACTTGGATATTTAAGGTATGAAAACACTTCCAAGACATGCTGTATACCCATACAATTTTTAATCTTGCTAGTTCGCGTGTATGAACCTTTTGCTCCGGTCTGTTTGATCGTAAAAATGTGAAAATTTTAGCCTAATCTATAAAAGAAGTGTTGTTAAACAAAAGCATTTCACTGGATCAAGCATTTAAATATTAAAATACATGTAAAAATTAAAACTTTGACAAACCTTTGTTTGAAGACTGTCCACTTTTATAACTTTTTTCTCCCGCATTTTTGCTCTACGGCTTCAAAAATACAAACAAAATTAGATTTATAATTTTTTACAAAAAGCAATTTACTGTACATTAAGTGCGGGGTCTTTTTATAATTTTGGAAACCTGACCCCAAATTTGTATTCTGCGTTCTTGAAACACGCTTAATGTTTCATATAAATTCACCAGAATATAAAATTTTCTTGAATTAAAATTAAATTTATGAATTTTTGTATTTCGACCCTAAGTTTTTGTTCTTTACCCCGGAAAGCTTTCTCGTACTGAGTTTTAAGTGAATCTACTGATTCAATAAAATTCCTCAAATTTAAGTACAACTTTAAATGTTTGAATTTCCACCTCAAATTCGCTTCTTGTGCTACGAAAAATCCCCTGGTAATAAGTCCCATACAAATTTAATCATATATTTAAAATTGAACTATAATTTTTGATTTTTTGCATTTTTACTTCAAATTCGTGTTCTGTACCCCAAAAACTTCCTTGTACATAATTTTAATGAAATTTTTAAAAATAATGAATTTTTTAAAAATTGTTACCCCAAATTTGTGCTCTGGTACCTGAAAATCCCTCTTGTACTAAATTTCATAGAAATTTGTCCAATTAATCAAATTTTCAAAATTCAAGTAAAATTATTGTATTTCGACCAAAAATTCATGTTCTGTGCTTTCAAACCACCCTCGCACTAACACATCCCAAACTGCGTTATCGAAAAAAATAGAAATAAGAATCTAATCAAATGTTGTAAATTTAAATAAAATTTTTAAAATTTTGAATTTGGACCTGAAAATCGCGTTCTGTTCTTTGAAAACGTCCTTCGTACTGAGTTTCATAGAAATTTGTCAAATTAATACAATTTTTAAAATTGAAGTCAAATTTTTTAATTTTTAAAGTGTGGAGGCGAATTTGTTTTTTGCGTCCCGAAAACTTCCTTCGTACGGGGATTTATGTAAGCCCATTAAATTATAAAAAAATTTTAAATTTAAGTGAAATTTTAGATTTTTTGAATTCTGACCTTAAATTCGTATTCTTTGCCCCGAGCCTCCACTTTCATAGAAGTCTACCTCGTACTGAGTTTTACGTAAATCTACCAATTTAATAAATTTTTCAAAATTTGAGTAAAATTTTTGAATTTTGACCCCAAATTTGTTTTCTGCGCCTCGAAAATCTACTAACATAGTTTCGTAGGAGTCTACTAAATTGTTACGATTTTTTTAGTTTGAATAAAATTTTAGAATTTATAGTAATTTGAACCCAAATTTGTGTTCTGTGCCCCGAAGACACCCATTGTACTGAGTTATGAGTAAATCCACCAATTCAATCAAATTTTCAAAACTTAAGCCAAATTTTTCAATTTTTGAATTTTGACCCGAAATTTGTGATCAGTGCCTCGAAAAACCCCATCATACTGAGTTTCACAAAAATCTGTCAAACTATTACAATTTTTAAAATTTGAGTAAATTTTTTAATTTTGAGATTTCACCCTAAATTCGCTTTCTTTAAAAAAAACCCTTGTACTGAGTGACATGTAAATCTACTTAATTATTAAAAAATTTTTATTCTAAGTGAAATTTTAGAACTTTAGAATTCTAATTCCAAATTCGCATTCTGTGCCCTAAAACCCCACTTACTGAGTTTCATACAGATCTACCAAATTTTTAAAATTTTTTTAATTTAAACTTTTTTTTGAATTTTTGTAATTAGATCACAAATTTGTGTTCTCCACCTCGAACAATCTCCTCGTACTGAGTTTCACGTATGTAATTCTACTAATTCCATCAAATTTTCAAAATTTAAGCAAAATTTTTGAATTTTTGAATTTTGATAGCAAATTTGTGATCAGTGTTCTGAAAACCCCTTTCGTACTTACTTCCATTGAAATCTACTATATTAATAAATTTTTTTTTAAATTAAGTAAATTTTTTGAATTTTTTCTGCAATTTCTTGCACTGGGCCTGAAAAGGGCCGACGTTCTTTATGCAAATCTACTAAATTATTGAAATTTTTAAAATTTGTGTAAAATTAATATATTAATCAATTATTAAAATTAAAAAATTTTTTGTAATATGGCCCAAAATTTGTCTGATGTGCTCCGAAAAACCCTCTTTTCTGAGTTTCATGTATACCTACCAAACTAATGAAATTTTCAAAATGTAAGTAAAGTTTTTCTATTTTTGAATTTTGACTGCAAATTCGTGTTCGGTGCTCTAAAAGCTTCCCTCGTACTGACTTTCATAAGAATCTATTATATGAATAAAATTTAAAAAATTTGAGTAAAATGCTTTGATTTCTTAATTTTGCCACCAAATTTGTGTTTTGCTTCCCAGAAGCCCCCCTCGTACTAACTCACATAAACATTTACCAAATAATTAAAATTAAAAAAAATGAGTACAATTTTTGAACTTTGACCCCAAATTTGTTTCCTGTGCCTGAAAACCGCCCTTGTACTAAGTTTCATACACATTATTAAAAAAATTTAATTTGAATACATTTGATTGATTCTTGCAATTAGACCCCAACGATGTGTTCTGTGCCTGGAAGAACCCCCTCGGACTGAGCTTCACGTGAATCTACCAATTTAATAATACTGTCAAAATTTGAGAAAAATTTTCAAATTTCATGTGAATCTACAAATTAATAAAATTTTTAAAAAATTGTTTCCAATTTTTGAATTTTGACTACAAATTCGTGTTCTGTGCCCCGAAAAGCGCCCTCGTACTGAGTTTCATGTAAATATACGAAAGACAAAATTTTTCGATATTCAAGTAAAATTTTTTATTTTGATCCCAAATTCGTGTTCTATGCCAGCAGAAAAATATAAGTAAACACAAAGCAAAACTAGACAGCGCCAATATAGCGCAAGGCTAGTATTTCGTCAATAGATAGGCGTGATAAAAAATGTACTGGCTTAAGTATGATCCAAGACTGCAACGAAATTTTTCTACACTTTTCTGCTAGCATATGTAACAAAAGTTTTACTTCACACAAAATAAAATTTTTTTGAAACACGTAGAATGATAAAAAATATATGTTTTAAAGTGGAATACAATTTTTTGGATATAGTCGATATTTGGATGCAAGATATTTTGATGTATGATTAATTTAGATAATAACATATTCTACTTACGAACAGAATTGAGGAATATGATAAATGTAAAGAACAGCAGAATAAAAGTCAAAATTTCCATGTTTCTCGAAACGGGAACTTCAACTGATCTGCAGCTGGTTCTACTTGTATAGACACTAGCCCTTACGTCATATTGACAAACAATATTACTACATTTAGTCAATGAAGTGGCGTTTTTTTCATATATTAAAAATCTATTTACTATCCTTGAAAATGTTAGCTATTCGAGATGTAGACTCGATTTACACGTGTCAATTGGAAAAGCGACATGATGCAAACAAATGTACACAAAAATTTTTCCAATTCGGAATTCAAATGTGAAACTAGCTACTCAAGAAAGTCCTCTACAGTAAACTTTATGCAGATTGGGTCATTTTTGTGCTTTGTAGGAAATGCTTACGCAGACAGTAAAATGTCTGTCCATGATTTACCGAGAACCCCGAGGAAGTATTCTTCACAGAGTTGATATTTAAAAAGATGACAACTTTGACCTTTTGATTCAAGAATTTCAAAAATAGACCTTAATTCAGCTTAAAACTCGCATACCAGATCAAAAATTTTTCTGAAAAAAAAAAGAAAATCTTACTTGTACGCTTTCCAATGGAATCGTTGAGTAAGGGCGCTTGCCGCCCGCTTCACGTACTGATTTTTTAAATTTTGTCCATTTTTCGGATTTGGCACCATTGTGCAGCGCTGGCACCAAAACGTCAAAAGCATTGCAAAAACAAATTATTATTGATTAAATACCTATTATTTATTTACTAACTAAAATTTTAAAAACACCATTCTCAATCGCAAAAATCGCAACCAAAACCTCAAATAACAAAAATAAAATATCCTCAAGTAGTTAAAGCTTGTTAACTTTACTCATTAATGTATGATTTTTAATTGGAAATATCCATTTTTGTCAAGAAAGCATAAATATATGCTAAAACTAATTACGCTTGTTAGTTTTCCTAAAAAATAGTTAATTTTTTCTTTGAAATAACAATTTTTTTTTCGAAAAATGTTGATTGAATCTCGAATAATAAAAGCTTTCAGATGATTTCAACATCTGTTATTTCTTTCTAAAATAAAAATAGATTTTTGTTTAAAAAGCGTCAACATTTCAACAAACCTTAAAAGTAGTTAAAGATTCTTAAAATTGATGATATTTCTTTTAGCATATGGTTTTCGTTCAAAAAACCCAAACCTGTACCTTCAAATTTTTAAAAATTCTATGATTTCTGTAATATTAGATGAGTTTTTTTCTAAAATAACAATTTGCGTTAAAAAAATTACCTTGAAACTGGTAAAATTTTCTCCAAACACGATGATTTTTCTGTTCAAATATCCATACCCATTAGGAAAGTTTCACCATATAACCTTGTATTCTTAAAAATGGTACAATTTCCTCAATACGTTATGATTTTTGTTTAAAAATATCGAATTCTGTGGCAAAACCCGAAAATAACCTAAAATTTTTTAAACTTGATAAATTTCCTTAATACTTGATGAATTTGATTTTAAAATAACTAACCTGCTGAAAGTAGTGAGAATTGAAAAAAGATAGAAATCGAGGTATTGAAAAAGATGAAACTCTTTTATCTTTCTCAGCAGGTCACTTTGCAGCCCTAAAACACAATCATTGCCGATTTGCGAATTTTAATCTTTTTCAATTTCTTTTTCTATCTTACGTGATCGAGCACCCTTATTTCTTTTTTAATATATTCTATCTTACTAATATAAATTTAAATCTTTGTTTATCTCTTTTTATAATTTTCGCGATTAAGTATTTTTATTATTTTCTATCTCTCGATATTCGGTAATCCATCAAAAAGATAGGCAATTTGTAAAATAATTAATTTAACGCTGACCACGTAACAGAAAGGAATCGCGACGTCCATTGTACATATACTTGATCCTCTTGACGTACACTAGTGTGAATCTGCACCAGCAAAATTTTCAAGTTGCTGGCATTTTCGGCTTTCACTTTTCTAAAGGTATACCCCCACTACGACAAATATGCGCTACCTCTTTAGGTTTTATTGTCGTTGAGTCCGCGTTCATTTGTGGTTTGGCTGCCGAAGTAGCAGGTACTAAATTCCAAACAAGTGCATATTTGCACAAGTGTTTCTTGTGCCTGCGCAGCATCGTTGCTAACTCTGAAATATAAAAGTAGTGAATTTTGCGTGGCAGCGTCTCTGTCGGAGGAGGTCGCATGAGTTGCCCGAACTGCGTGCGCAGAATGTGTGACGACCATCGTGCACCTGTATGCACTAAATGCGACCGTTTTGCCGGGAACTAAGTATTTCCTTGTATTTTTTAAGTATGGACATAATTTCTATAATAAATAAATGGATTTATGGTATCTTCTTGTTATTTAATATATTTACTCTTACTTTTCCACTCTGAAAGCACAAAATTCCCTCTTTGGAAAGAAAGTAACTCTGGGAGCATGGGAAAAATACTTATTATAATTATATTACTTTTATATTATTTCCTATGAAAAACAATGTTTTAGCTGATAAATCGCGCATGTTTTGTTGAATTTTATTAAAATGCAAAAAATACGATTTTTAAAAGAAGAAATTATTTTCTCAAAAACACACTTTGTTTAAAACAATTTTCTTATAACAAAATGTATTTTTTTGTAAATGTCAATTGCAGCAATGTATTCTACGGAAAATTCAACTAAAAAAGCATTTGTCTTTTGATATGTTTGAACATTTTTTTATCTTTAGATGAGCTGCTGAAATCGCGAAATCCCAATTTGCACCTGTGTACGGTACATGGGTGCTGAAATGAAATGTATAGTAAAAGGGTTAAAATTGATTTTTATACCTTAGTCGTTGAGCGTTATGAACATGGAAAAACAATTATCCCGGCCTCTACTTATAGGCCTAAACTCTTATTTGACTTGTTAGTTAAATTTTCCGTGATTCACCGAGTTACCAAACCTTCAGTTTAACGTCGATAGATCAAGTACGGGATGAAATAGAGTAAAAATAATTGAAAGAGATCAATTTGAATTTGGTTCAAAAGAGATAGAAAAATATTGACGTATTTGTATGTAGGACAAAATAAAATAAAGAAGAGGGGATTGAAAAAGTTAAACGTGAATTTAGATTAAAAAAGGTTAAACGATGATACATGTAAGACACGATATGATGGAGAGATGATATTGTAAAATATAGATAAGAATTTTCTCTAAAACTTTACGGACACCCAAATCTCCACTAAAACAACATTCCACTCGGACCGATCGTCAGCGTAATAAACTCACCATTTTGCAAACTAGCACTCTTCCTCATTAAAGATCTAAATCCTTGTACAGGAAACTCTATCACACACGTCCATCCTAGCGAGTTTCGATGTAGTATTTCTCTTTACGAAAGTACCAATCTCTGATACAATCGATATTATTAAATCCTTTGCAAAGTTCTCATCCGATCTCATACCTTTGATAGAATACTGTCTCGATAAAGCTTCTTTTTCAATAACTAATTTTATAAGCAAACCTCAAGAGCAGCAATCAGATTTCTAATCTCACCTGTAATAGCCAACATCCTCACAAAACATCTGGAGACTAAAGTCTTTAACTAATCCAACTTTAGATTGGAATTTTCGTGAAGTTATGTTGACGACACTTTCTTCATCTAGAGTTATGGGCTTGATGAACTACGCTAGTTTTCCGATTTCATCAATAAATAACACCCTAATATGGAGTTCACAATGGAAATTAGGCAAAACGAAAAATTTCATTTCTTGGACGTACTGATTTACAAAAGATCTAATCACCAACTCACACAAACAGATACCTGAGTGCCTACTTCAGCCACTTTCCATCACAAAAACAATCGGTTATTAACTGTATAATATACAGAGCTGTCTTCGTAACAAGTAAAGATAACTTATAAAAGAAACTACAAAACGTCAAACAAATTCTATAACAGAACAATTACATACAAAAAATTGATAAAGTAGAAAAAATATACACGTAGAATAATAATTTAACACAACCTACTAAAGGAAGAGAGAGGAAAACGACTACCATCCTACCCTATATCCAAGGTGTCACAGTAACAATAGGAGGAATTCTCAACAAACACAACATTCAAGCCTTATTTTAATCCCCTGGAAAAATAGGACAACTTCTGAACATCTTCAAAGATAAAGAGGCACCTTTCAGTGATTTGGAAGTATATACAATTCCTTGCTCTTGTTGCAAGGGCTGTATTAGAGAAACTGGGAGAGCGGCAAGCTGAAGCGTAAAGGAACATAAGAGTAAGATCAAGCTAGAGTATTTCACGCAATAAGCACTAGCTGCGCATTATATCGAAACAGAAAATCGCATTTTATTTGACGAAACTACCATAATCGCGAAAACATACAATATTTTTTTAAGAAAACATATAGAAACAATTAAAATCTTGAAACACCTTAGTAACATCAATAGGGACAATGCATATAATACCAATCTGATTTGGCTTTCCTTCCTCCCGGGTAAAAAAAAAACACTTGATTAGACAATTAAGTTCGATCAGCTTTCACAATGGGGCTCTCTGGCCAATCACAGGCATCGTAAAGAGTATGTATAAGAACAACAGAACCTGCAATTTCAGTCTCAATTTAACCCTGAAGAAGTGAATTCATTTTTTTTAGTAAAAGTTAATATTTTGGTTGCAAGGTTGTTACTATTTTTTTTTTGCTGAAAATTATTTGTTTTTTCACTAACGATATAACTTTTGCATCAAAGATGCAATTATTTCAGTTAAAATTACATCTCTTTGGTTGAAAGTCAATTTTTTAAACTGAAAATTTAACTTTTTCACTTTTTGAGTTATAATTAATTTTTTTTAGTTGAAAATTCATGTATTTCTTCAAAAAGCCGTCTTTATGGGAGAAATTCATTTTTTCGTTTACAAAATTAATCTTTTTGGTTTAAAATTTAACAATTCCAGTTGAAGATTCATCATTGTAGTTGGAAATTCATTAGTTTGGTGAAAAATTAATTTCCCAAACTGAAAATCAAACTACATTTTTGGTAGAAAATGAGTCTTTTATAAATAATACATTTTTTAAAGAATTTTTTATAATATTATAAATGCAGAAGAAAATTTTGTTGTTTACTTCAGATTTTTTAAAAATAATGAAACAATAAACCTAGAAAGTATGTACGCCTACAAAAGCATATTTCTTAATATTTGTTAGGGATATTAAATTATTTGAGAAAATTTTTAATTATTATTTACACATTACTAAACATAGCAGGTTTCAAAAATAGCAAAATGAATAAACTTTTTTTCAAATTTTTTTGTAATCAGTTCAAACCACATTTTTTATGCTTGTATAACCATGATTATTAAATGGTTATGATGATACAATTTTACATTTCTTTCTATAGGTATCTTCAAGAATAACGAATGTTTAATTCAAATCACACCCTCTAGAAAAACGTGATATTTAATTTTTTGTAATATTTTCTTTTCTTCAAATGAATAAAAAAAAAGATAAAAAATATAAAGAAGAAAAGCAGATTTTTCTAAAAAATGGGTCTAGCGGTTTTATTTTTTAATCCTAAAAGAGTTCTAATGCATCCCAGAAATAGAAACGGCTTAAGACCGTGTCAGGAGATGGTATGCTATTTGGTGCCTACGATGTCTATTTCTATTGTAAAGCGCTCGAGCTCGACCTCGCTGCTTGGAGGGGCAATGTGATGCTCAATTGGAGGATACAGTGTTATGTTACGTTAGTATGTCTAAATTAAATCCCCATTCAAACCAGCCTAAACTAAAACTTGGAATGAAAATTATCCATAACAGATATAACTTTAGTTAACAGCAAAAATTTTTAACTGCCTTTTTGGGCAACTATGTATGGAGCCTTCATGTCAATAAAACATGAATTTTTTCTGTTTTTAAATTATTGAAATTTGTCAAATTGTCATACTTAAAATAAAATTGTTTGCAATTAAGCATGTATTAGAGTAGCTCTTTCGATATGATAAATTTAAAAAAATTCTTAAACATCGTGCTGCTGATCAGAATTTATTAGGTAACGTAACACAGTATCCTTCGGTTGAGCACCACAACACCCGGCTGAGCTTCGAACTCGAGCTCCAGCGCCTTACAATAGGAAGGGTGAACTGAGCCGCCAAACAGATAATCATTTATTTAATTTTTTTCATATTCCTAGGTGTTCACATGGAAAACAGTAAAATAATTAATAAAATTCAGAAATTATTGTTATAACGTAGTTACAAATTTTTGCGTTAAATTTTTCCTATAACTGTATAAGATAATTGTTATATACGCGAAAATTTAATATTTGTTCATAAAAATTATACAAACACGACAAATTTTTAATAGTAGATTTGAAAAATACTCTTTAAAATTTTTAAATATTTGCCTGTAAAAGACTTCAATAAGTGAAAATTATGTTCTCAGTTTCTAGGTTTTCAAATATTTGTTTGTTGAAAACATAAATTTACTAGACATGAGCTATCTCCTATAGATCGATAAAAATTATTATTAATCGTTTTTAAACGAATTATAATTTTCAGGAGCCTTAAAAAAAAAATTGTGGGACAATTTTTCTCCTGAAGATATACAATTCCACGGGCTAGAATTTTTCAAGACCTGAATTACCGATTTCTGGAAAATGTAACACATAAAATATTTCTATTTGATTTTTTTTTCGTTTCAAGTTTTCGTAGGAAGGCAAAAACTTAGAATTATTTATATTCGCGCCAAACCTTGAAAATGTGCGCTTCACCTCTACGCTAATACTGATAAGGCCATTCTAAATACTGTTGTCATGCTCAAAATATTTGATTTATATTCAAGCCTTGTTATTTAAGAAGATTTCTTCTGGTAAAAAATATTGATTTCAAAAAATTCTAAAAGTTTTCAAGAAAAATTTTAATTATTTTTATTTATTAATTCGAAAAATAATATTCAAAAATATTTCAAATTATTTTCTAAAATTTTTAAAGAGAATGTATAATATTTCAAAGCGAAAATTTTGAATTTTTTTAGTTTAAATAATTTTATGAAAAATTGGAATAAGTCTAAGTGATATTAAAAAGTTTCGAAAGGATACAAAAATAAAATTATTCAAAAAAAAGTAGATTTCTTTAGATTTTGAGCAAAAAACTTAAAATCTTTTCGAAAATTTTGAGAAGTATCAATAAAAAAAAATTCTCACGATTTATCGCAAAATTCCAAATAATTTTTTATTTTACAACATTTATTATGAAAAAATATTTAAAAATATTCAGAAGAATTTTTTTAATATTTTAGGAAAAATCGAATCATTTTAAAATATATAAAAAAGTATTTAAAAAATCTCAAAAGTAATAACAAATTTTAAAAAACTTCAATCAAAATGTAGATGTTTAAAAATTTGGAAATAAAATTTGGAATAACTTTAAAAATTTTTTAATGTGTCAAGATAATGAAGAAATATTCTTAAGATATCTGGGAATGTTTAAAGTAATTCTTTATTTTTAAACAATTATTTCTAAAAAATCTTAAAAATGATTATAAAACATAACAAAAGATTTTTGAATTTTGAAAAGATTAAGAATATTTTAAAACTCTAAAAGATTTCCAAGCATTAAAAAAATATTCTAAAATTTTTCCAAGCGTCAAAAAGTCTTTAATATCTTTTATACCCCTCAAATTTTTTCTAAAACTTAATAAAATTCTGTGAAATAAAGAAAAATCTTAGACATTTTATCGATAATTTTTTAACTAATTTGATATCATGAAAAATCTTTTTAAATTTTCTCGAGAAAGCTATGAAAATCATATTTATGTAAGCAAATATCCAGTGAAAATTGAAAAATATTTAGTCATTCAAAATTCTTATCTTGCATTGAAAATTATTTTTGCCTTGAAATTTTAGTCTGTCTAGAATTCTAAATGCTGATGTTGATTCAACTATTTTGGTGGATATTTGGCTTTGAGGATGACTTTTATTTTTTTTTATATCAAATTAAAAATAATTTTGTAGTTTAATTATCAACTTATATTTTTTTCGTTAAACAATTTTCCTTTTCTGGTTAAAAATTCATTTATTTGTTCGAAAATTGAATTACTGGATTAAAAGTAAATTTTTTGTGGAAAATTTATAGTTTTGTGTTAAATTTTTTTTCAGAAAAATTCGTCTTTTTTGGAAACTATTTACTATGTTTTTGGTTAAAAATACAATTGGTTGAAAATTAATCTTTTTTTGTTCAGAATTCCAATATTTTGTTAAAAATGTATTTTTGGATGAATTCAGGAGTCTTTCAGGACATTTCTTACATTTTGCAGCATTGTAAAAAAATTGAGGAAAAGTGTCAAAAATTTTAAATGATATTCATAACCGCTTAGACAATTACAAAAATAATTCAAAATTTAAAAAGATTTGAAAATAACTGAAAAAGAAAATGTAGATTTTCGAAGATTCCTAAGTATAATTTTAAAGTTTTTTTCAATGTCTAAAGTTTTTCTTTATTTTAAAACATGAATCCAAAGGAAACATTTAAGCATATGTTGGAATATTGAAAAAATTTTCAAAATTGTCCAAAGCGAATACGGAAGATTTTAAGACATTTGTAGGATGATTCGAGTCAGTTAAAAAAATATTTAACCATTTAAAATTTTTCAAGCGATTAAAATATTTTGCAAAATTGAAAGATATCCGAAAATTTATCAAATATTTTTTAATGTTTTCTAAGCGACAAAAAGTCATAAATCTTTTGAAATCTTTTTTCTTGAATTTGTTAAGATCCTGTAAAAAATTAAAAAATCTTTTTAAATTTTTTTGAGAAAGTTAAGGAAAACTTATTTATGTAAAATCAAACCAAATCAACCTAACAAAATTTATTTTGTATTGCAAATGTGTTGAAAATTCGTTTTTTTTGGTTTGATAATTTATTTTTTATTTTGGTTGAAATTTATTTTTTTTTTCAATTGAGACTGTTTGGTTTGAAATTGAAATCTTTTTTGCTTAAGAATTATACTATTTTGTTGTAAATGTATTTTCGTGTGAATTTAAGTGTTTTTTATGCAAAATAAAAATATTTTGAGATTGAAATATCAACTAATAAATTTTTCGTTTAAACTTAGTTTATTTTAAGTAAGAATTTACTCTTCTGTTAAAAATTTATGTTTTGGCTTGAAGATGAAACTGTTTTGTAATAAATTCGTCTCTTGTGTAAAGTATTTAATATATTTGTTTGAAGATATAACTGGTCAAAAATCAACATTTTTCTGTGTTCAGATAGAACTTAACTTCAGATAGAAATTAAAGAAGAAGAATTTTATGTTGTACAATTTTATAGAAGCGAGTGCTAGGAACTGAATTTTTGAAAATAAATGTATGGATTTAAGTTAAATGTTTAAATAGTTAAATTTATGTTGAGTGTAAGATCTTACAACTCATAAAGTAATAGTCAATTTGATATTCAACATACAAAATTGTATAGCTAATAATTTAAATAGATTAAAAAAATTAAACTTAGCCTTAATAGTGATCAAATTATCATATAGTGCTATTCTATTTAGCTATTTTTCTAAAAAACAATTTTTTTTTGTTTGGTTTTATTTTTGTTCTGCAATTAATTTTTGTATATACATGTTTTAGGTAGAAATCACGTCGTCATGCAGAAATATGTTAAAATAGAATAAATCTTTTTATGTTTTATGCCAAAGTTGCCTTTGTTCATATAAATTGTATAGTATGTTAAGGATAAGGTAACAAACTTAAAAAAATTAATATTTTTGTATCATTATCATAATATGATAACTTCGCTGATCTGGATATGTTCTTCCCAGGCTTAACGTAAAATCCATAAATTTGATCACGATAGGAAGTCAGTTAAATTTTTTTTAAAATACCGCTTGTCATTGCGACAGCACTTTTTTCGATGACTTGAAAATTGTTGCTTCCAGGAAAGCGAAGAATAATGAAAAATATATTGTTTATAAGGCTGTGAATAAATAATGCTTCACCGTATAAGAAAATATCATAAAAGGAAAAAGTTTTATTTGGTGACTTAGATTAATACATTTTTTTTAAATTTGAATTTCTTAATCAAGTGCAAAGGAAATGAGTGTAAATTTGAGTGACTAATAAAGTATATTTTAGTCTTCAGGTTTTTTCTTCTCTAAATCAAAATAAGTAACATATAGCTAATTTAGTAAAATTTAAAAGCTCTGATTACCGCAAATAGAGACACTAAAAATTAGTAGAAAATTACTAATTTGAGTTTATTGCATATTTCATGACGCAATAGTAGAAAAATAATTGCTTGGTCAAAAAAAATTATTTTCGACTGTATATAATACTTAAAAAAGGTTACCAATGAAATATGTCAAAATAAATAAGTTTAGTAAAATAACGCATTAGTGTGACATTCTTAACTTTGTTTAAACAATCAGAAGGTCATATTAAAGAAAATCCTGAAGGTGATGTAGATTGTCTCCAATTTAAAAACGTTGCCTTCTGATTGTTTGAACAAAGTTAAGAAAGATAAAAATTATTTACAATCTTAAAATCATAATGGATCAATATAACTTATAATACAGTTATGAATATTTAGGATCCTCATTCGCTAATTTTCAACAGATTTCTCTTTTTCATTTTTAACTTTTTTTGTTGTTGTATATTTTTCTTATTTTTTATAGAAACTTGTAACTATTTAGCAAACTTTGTTGAAATTATTCGACTTGAATAAGCATGATCTTGAATAAGTATGAACTTAAGTGTCTCAGGAAGGTCATTTTCATTGTATAAATTTTTTCCTAATGCAACGAAATTTTAAGTTCTTTCATAATCAAAATTGAGGAAATGTATTTCATTACTAGCAAAACTTTTAAGATTTGTTTAGCAAGAAGTAATCAATTAAAGATTAGAGAAATATTACTCATTCGATTAGATAAATTATGCTGTATATAATAATTAAAAAAGGTTGATCAAAATGCAAAATGTAGAAAATAGAAAAGTGTAATAAAATAAAGCGATAAAGTTACATTCTTAATTCTATTAAAATAATAATGTCATATTGTGAAATTGTAGACGTGACGTAACCCGGCTCCAATTTGAAGACATTGTTCTCAGACTTTTTGAAAAAAGTTAAGAAAAATAAGTATTTTTAACAATCTTAAGATGACAAGGAATCAATAGGATCCATATTAATTATACACATTCGGGACCTTCAGGTTCTATTTTTCCACAGATTTCTATTTTTGATTTTTAAAGTTTGTTTCAGTTATACATTATTTTAATGATCCATAGAAAATACAAATTATATAAAAAATTTTGTAAGAATGATTTGCCTTTAACAAATATATACTTAGTATGCAAAAAAGTTTGCTTTTATTTTGCAGCTTTTTTACACAAAAGATAGTTTTTTGACTCTTTGAACTAACATTTTCAAAGGTTGACTTATTGTAAGAGAAATATTACAAATTCGATTAACAAAAGGTTGGCAACTTAAGATTAGAAAAAACTCCTAATTCGATTCTTATATTTTTTTTATTATATTTATATTATTCGATATTTCCTAATTTAATAGTGGAAACAACTAATTGCTTAGTAAAAAATATATAAAGTTAGTTAGGACTGTATATAATAATTAAAAAAAAATTAAAAGCATGTGAAGCGTGAAAAATAGATAATTTTAATGAAACAAAGCGATTTTGTAGTAGTTAAACTCTATTGAAACCATAAGAAAGCTATAATTAGAAATTGTTAGCACAACCTACTTTGTTTCCATGATCAAATTATCGCCTTTTGATTGTTTGCACAAAGCTAGGAATAATAAAAATTTCTGAAATCACAATGAATCAACAAATGATTTTTTTCTCGATTTCAAAATTTTGTTGCGGTTTTACATTTTTCTTATTTTTTATAAAAAGTTGCAATTATACTAGTATAGGTTTTGCAACAGTTTAGAAAATATTGTAATACCGGTTGGCCTGAATGATTTTTTATTAACAAATAAAAAGTCCAGTTAATTTCCCTTTAAGGATAGCAATTTTTTACGAGCAAATTACAGAGAAAAGTTTAAATTCGATTAAAACATTTTTTTTTGCTTTCAAGAGATCTAACCCCAATACAGACAATGTACAGGTTTCCAATTTTTCTGAGGAATAGATTCTGAGGTACAACTAAGCAAATATGTCAGTTTTGTTTAAAAAAGCATTTGTTTGTTATGTTGTAAATTGCAAAAACAATTTATCCTATAAAAAATTGAAAAAAATAAATTGTTTTTGCATGAAGATGCCAACAATTACTTTATTAATGTTGTCTTAGAGACCGCTAAATGCATACAGAAGTGTGAGTCTCGACAGAAAGTTTATAAAATGTTTCAGAAAGGTGCGCGGAATCTTTGTAAAAAACTAATTAAATAAATGTTCGAAACAACCATAAAAAAATTTGTCAAATTTTTTAGCTTTCTCAATACTTTATTATTTTTATTTAACGATAAAAATTTTTGTGAAAAACTCTAACATAACCTTAAATTCTTAAAAACTATACAATTGTACGATTTCCTTAATACGTCATGATTTTTCTTATAAAATATCCAATTCCGTGAAAAACTCTACACATTGCCTTAACTTTCTAATCCTTGTTAGCTTTTGTTAGTACTTGATAGATTTTTTATCACAATAATCAATTCTGTCAAACAGCACATACGTTAACTCAAATTCTGACAACTTGATGGCTTTTCACCCCTGTTTACAAAATGTTGTGAATTGAAATCTTTTGTTTCTAATCAGAAATTCATTAAGGTGAATTATTAGCTTTTATGCACGAAGAGACTTTTGATATCAATATTTGCTTCATTCTATATCCACAATTAACATAAAATGTAAGAATTTAGGGATAATCGAGGTACTGTCATAAAGATTCCTACTATAATAAGAGATAATGGTATTTCTATACGTATTATTACAAAGTTGAGCGAGCAAAAATTAGTATTGACGTTTAGAAAAAGTTTTATTTACTGTTTGAAAATTGTAAGTGTGAAAAAGTGATAATGGCCAATAACAAGTTTTCTAAAAAATATCGTCCAGAGTGAGTATTTTAAGTAACATAGGTTACAAAAAATTTACGAAATCCTAATATTCTTAAATAAGAATGCGTATTGGAATGAGAGCCACTAGTAATATCTGCAACCGGGATTCGGGAGAATTCTAAAAGACTATACAAAAAACCCCGGAAGGTTTCCGAGCTGTTCTGTCTATAGCCGAGTATGCGACGGCCAGACCTGTTTACCAGAACCAGAGTTTTCAGAACGTGGGATTTTTCGGCCCCCACCAATTTCCCATCTGGGAGAAACTCATGCAAACGTAGCGTGACGGTGAGTCGACTCTGTTACGAGTTGCGAAGACCAGCCGAATATGCGCAGGACGAACCCGAGCTCTCCCGACTCCACGATTTCTTCCCTCTCATTCTCTGCCTTTGGCTATTCATATTCTAGTTGATTTTCGTTTCGTCCAAATAAGAGCTGTACTCTATACATTAATCGAGGTAGCCGCTGGACTGGGAGATGACCGGGAAATGACAGTAAATTTATTATTGACCGCGAATTTTACAAATATTTAGAAAACAATCCGTCCAGCTTTCATTTAAACCGTTTGTTTAAGTAATTAGTTAAATTTTAATCTTTTTAAATTCTCATATCATTCAGTTTAGAATACGTGAATGAAAAATCTTTCACTCTAAAAATGTTCCATTTTAGATTTTAATTTTTAAGCCCACAGTTTAATTTAGAGAATTTTAAAATGCAGTTTTAAAGTCTTAAACAATTAAAAATTATAAAGGTTTGAAATCAAAGATTTTTTTATAAAAAAAACATTTTTAGTTGGTCAACTGCAAATGCAAATTGATTAATGATTTTTAAATTAATGAAGATTTATATTTTTGAAACTGAATCTGAATCTTTGAACTCTACAATTTATAAAAAATTTTTAATTTCACAGTTTAACTGCATTTAATAATGAAAATTTCACTTGAAAAGTGTTAGTAGATTCAGTTTTATACGTGTAAATTATTAAGCATTTAAATACATTTTTTAATTAAAAAACTTTCAAACTTCAATTCTGAAAATTTAAAATTCAAGAGAGTTTCACTTTGAGTGCAACTTTAATTATAAATAAAATTATAAACTATATATCGTATATTATAT
>JAUELO010000296.1:8487327-8501346 GCA_032357855.1 Amphibolips quercusostensackenii | reverse complement strand
TTTTATTATTTTAATTTGTGAATATAACTTTTTCCTAACTTCAATTTTATATTAAAAATATGTATTAGTCTTTCCAACTCTGAATGGCAATTATTAAGTTTGAAGTATATATTTATATTTGATGTGGAAAAAGTATTTCTTCGTATCTCTATGGCTATAATACCATTTTTTGTACTATGTCCCAGCTCGCCATAAAACTCTTGTAAAAATCAATATATTGATACCAAATTTTGCAAACAATTGTTTCTTCCTGCAGATAGACTTTTGTGTTTCTTGTTTTTTGCAAGATACAATTAAACAGTCTCGAATTCTTAAAAATGTATCAATTTAATAATAAAATAATATAAATAATATAATATGTAGGTGAAAATCCTGAATTGAATACATTTATAACTGTATTATCTCCAAGCTTAGTTTTTAAAAAAACATTTCAAATTGCACCTTATTATATCTTTCAGATTATTCGTTTAAAGACTTTAAAATTGAGTAATTTTAAATACAGAAATTAATCATTAAAGATCTCCACCCCTTATAACTTAAGAAATGAAGATTTTGTTTACAATATTCAACATTTTGAACTATTCAAATTGCGGTAATCACACATTGAAAGCACTTAGCATTAAACAAAGTCAAATTCATTCGTGTAATAAATTTATCACTTAAACCTGCTATTTAAAAGCACAATTTCCGTCGATTTTTCTCAGTCACTGCACCCAAAATCCTACTTCCGTGCTCATTAAGTCAGAATGTCGAAGTGCATATTACATTTTTTTCTAGAGTAACCAGTATTGACATTTTGTGCAAACGATATTGCAAATATAATTTTCTTGACTAAAGGACCAAGTTATTTTCGCATATTAGAAACTTGAGATATTATCTAAACTTGATATTTTATTTATTCCAATGGATGTTTAGAATTTAAGAAGATATCGATTCTTGTCGTGAGATTTTTTTGCAATTGAAACAAGTTCTTTGTTCGACACACATGACTTTTCCGCAGCTTTCTTGCGCCTGAAAGTCTGAAACCTTTCAAGGATCTAGGATCAAGGATGCCTTGCATGGTTTTTCCGCAACTTTCACCTGCCTGCAAGAGAATAAAGAACGTTGTTCTTTGTAATCGACGCTCTCGAATCCCTGGGACCTAACATTTCGCATCAAGACAATGTCGTGTAATTGTACACACTTCCTTATAAAAACGCGCGGTCAACGAGCGGCAATCATCGCACTTGTTCCTTTGCGAAACCTATAATAGCATCTATTGAAGATTGCATTGAACAGTAAATTTCTCTGATAAGGTCGCATAAACACCTTTTCTGTGTTAAAATTGAGTTTTATAGTTTTCACATGATGCTGAGAAAAAAACATTATGCTTCAAAAATATCTCTCTCCGAACCCCCCGAAACTATGGAACTTTGGTTATTTTGTTTAGTTATTTCAATGAACTAAGAATGTTAGAATTATGATAATTATGCCAAAGCGACACTAATGAATTTAAAATTACTGAGATGTTCTATTTACTATTATTCCTTGAAATCGAATAAATATTTCCTGTGGCTTCCAAAAAATTTTCCTACATTCCCTAAATTTGAACTTCTAATGTAACATTTGTTTTAAGACTGCACGAAATTCCCTTTTAAATGTTCACTGAGTTTCAAAAAAAAAATTTTTTTTTTAACTCAAGTTCAGAAAGTTGCATCGCTGGATTTAGACTCGGTTTCATCTTGCTGAGAAATGCAATTCAGCCCGCATGCTCGACGAATTGTATATGGGCGAGGGGAGTTTAAGGCCCGTTTACATTCAAAACAGTCTTGAAAACCCTGCAGTATTAAAAAAGCACTAATGGAACTCGCAGCAATAGTCGCGTAAATTAACACTGCAAATTCAACTAGCAAAATCGCCTGAGCTCGCTTTCCAGGCGAATATCTCAAATGTGGTAATAATATGAAATCGGAAGAAAGCATTCACTGCTTTGCTCCTTTACTGTGATTAGAGCAAATTAATTTCATTGCAATAAATAATTTATTATTGTCTTTTCCTGAATCCCATAACAATTTATGATATTAATACATTCACAGAAATGTCCTCTTATGTCACAAGGATGCGTTTTGAAACAAATGAAATTTCTCCTTAAATTTAAGGTTGAGATGATTTTCATTTGTCTCAAAAGGAATCTTTTTGTAGCAAACATTACCCATTCGCGACAAACGTCATCTTATCTTGCAACCAAATAATTCTATTTGTGTAAAGAAGTATTCATTTGTTTCATAACAGAACAGGCAAGAGGATGATGCTTTTGTTTCAAGACAACTTTTTTTTTCAGTGTGAATCCTCACAGTCGATAAATAATAATTTTGAAAAAAAAGTAGTTTCAAAAAAAATTTGTACACCGTATCGCATCAAGATCGTGTAAAGTTGTAAGTTTATGTTCGGCCCGGTACCGAAATCGGCTTTTAGGACTTATCAGCACTACTTGTAACAATATCACACCCTGCATAATCGATAATGCGTAATGTAACATTATCTCCTGAGGACTGAAGACCTTTTCGATTTTCGAATATGATCCCGGAATCTGCAACGACTAGCGCAAATAGATTCTGCCTCTAGCTGCTGAGTATTCTTTTCTCTTTCTACCTCGTTTCAGCATCCCCCCTCTCGCTCTTTCGATCCTTTCCTCTCATACCGCCCCAGGGGTTCTCATTTTGTTTATGTCGACATATAATAACAGAGAAGAATAGTGCAATTTTTTAATTTTCTCCCTTTGTAATTACTCCATTTCTCGACTGAGAGACAAGTTTTCAATTTTTCATAAACTGCGTTTTAATTTAGGGACCAACGTGTCATAAAGATAATTTTTTGTAGCGTATTATAGTCATTTTTAGAAAAAAGTATAGGAAACTTTATAGTAGATTGTTGTAAAGTTTCAGTTATTAAAGTCTCGCATATTTTATCTTAAATTCAGAATTTTCAGTGTGAAAAATGTTCTCTATCGTTTGTTCCTTAATAAAAACGCAGTTGGTGAAAACTTGAAACAGTTCATAAAAAATTGAAAACTTGAGTCCCTCAGTGTCTTTATTTCTGAACTTTAATTTGCGAAAAATGACTCATAAATTCACATAAATCTTAACCTCAAAAGTGTCTTTTTCCAGTCTAACTTTAGAAATTTTGAACAGGGATAAAAACAGAGAGTTCCATTTACTTAAGTATCGAAAAAAATTCAAAATCTGAATTCATTAAACTTTCAAAATATTTTTTTTTATTTAAAAAATAATATGTATGATATTATCGACTCTGGACGTTTTACTGCTAGCACTTCTGTTATTTTTTTTTACTAACTTAAGCCTTTCCAGCCTCTCTAGCCCTTTGAGTCTATTCTGCTCGCCATTCTGAGAAATTCAATTTTCTTCTTTTTTTTGCTTCTGATCAAAAGTTATAAGTAAAATTTAAAAACGGACGAAGTAAATAACCACGACTATTTTGGCATTTCTTTATCACTTCAATTTTTAATTTTTTTTTCCGCTTTGGCGATTGCAGTTGAATAGAAAAACTTTTTAAAATTCAATGTTTTTTCTGCCGAGGCTTCAATTGATTCTGAATCCATAATTTATTTTGAATTTATGAGGTTTGATTGTTAGAAAATCAAGGACTAGAATTTTTGTATTTGATTTAAGGTTTGATCATTAATGTTAATTAAATAGTTCCTCTATCATTTTAAAGCGATAAATAAACAGTTGGATAATATATACAAGAAAAATTATACTAAGAAAAATTTTAGAGGAACCAGGAAAAAGCTGGAATTATCAAAGCATTTTTTTCAGAGTTTTATTAGACACCCTGATTGACACTGGTGGAAGACTTATTGTCACTTTTTGTATTAGTTTTATCCGTTCTAATTTGCAGGTTTGACTATGAATACCATTAAGATTTTTTTTCATTGCTAAAACATCAATATTTTTTCCCTTAATTTATTAAAAGATAGATATATATATATTTCGTTTAAATATTGCTCAAAGGATGTTCATGAAATTAGCAATTTTTAGAAATGTGTGTGATTGTTTAGATTATGACGTTTCCTACTTGTATAATGTAATAATCTGAATAGATTGAATAGAGTCAACCACAAACTGATTCTCAATAATATTATGCAGTTTGACTAAGCATTACGTTCGCTAAATTTGAATTAGCGATAAGTCTACCGCTAATTCAAATCAGTGTACATCAGCTGTTCATCAGCAAAATGTCATTGATTAACAGCTTTTAGATGATTTGGCAGCGTATATACGCTTATTTGAATCAGCGATACACTTATCGCTGATTCAGATTTAGAGAGTAGACATATATTTAACTATTTTTCAGTAAAATTTCGCTATTATTCACATCTAGAGCAGTGTAAAAAATATTATTATCAGACTGGTTTTCGGTATTAATACAGAACCTTAAAAAATAGTCCCACTTCAATTTCATTGTGCATGATGAACAACATTTTAGTGCACTCACATTCATAAATCCCTTTCCTCCATATTGAAGTGTGGCTTCAAAAAAGCGATGACCTTCTATATAAATAGTCAATTGTTTATTTCAATTTATAGGGGAGACCCGTGCGGGACGTGATACCGGAGCAAGCCCCCTGTCAAATATTTTCGATCGTTCTTTATAATAATTTAAAAGCAATCAATATCTTAAATTATAAGGTTAAGTTTCTTTGTCCTGAGCGCGTTTAACCCAACTTTATTTTGTTTGTGAACAATGTGTGATAAAACGTTAATTTAAAAGCTCCCCTGTCATGTAAGCTTCCTGGAAAATCTTAGCAATTCACCTGTTTCTAAAGTTTATTAATTAAGGTAAAGCATGTAAAGTCCCGTAATATAACCTAAATTTCCTACAGGGCATTGTTGTTTAAATAAAAAAGGATTATTTAGCTATTTACTCACTGCGATATGACCTATTGTACTATGCGTTTATTAAAAACCCTCGGTAAAACAGAGGCATATGCATCATTTAAGTCCTTTAGCATGAGTATACCGTCAGACGACTACACTTTGTTGGGTATAAGCCTGTGAGAATTTTCCTTTTCGAAGGTGGGCTTAGAATCACTATGAATTTAATCACAGTGAAAACCAGCTGCTGCATCCGCCTTTATTAGAAGTACTCGCATTTGACTGGAAGTTTGGCCAGGTACTAGGAAAACTGCAGAAAACCATCTCCTGAGTTCAGCCTTTTCGACAGTTGAGTTTGAATGCAAAAGAGATCGGAGAGAGTCTGTTATTGCAAGGGAATTTCCAAGATTTTCCACTTTTTAAAGAATTCTTCCTTTTCCCTTGTTTTCAAAAAACTTCCCTTTTTTTTGTTTTTTCGCTTAAGTTAGTTTTTTAACTGAAAATTTAACTGTTCAATTTTTGGTTGAAAATGTATCTATTTTTAGTTAAAGATGCAACTTTTTTGTTAAAAAGTAATATTTTGTAATCGAAAATTGGTTTAGTTGAACATTTTCCCTGTGCGTAATTTTTTTTTTTGTTGAAAATTTATCGTTTGGTAGAAAAGTCAACTTTTTTGGTTGAAAATTAATCTTTTTTATTAAAATTTATTTCTTTTTTAATAAAAAGTTAACTATTATATTTCTGGTTAAAAATTAATTTCTTTTGGTTAAATTTTGTAATATTTGGTTGAAAATTTCATTATTTTGTTAAAAAGTCACCGTTTTTGGTTGGAAATTCAACTTTTTTTGCGATTGATTCTGAACCAATCTATTTAGATTATTACATTTTCCAAATAGGGAAAGAAATAATTAAAAATTACACGTTTCTTATAATTGTTAATTTCAAAACATCCCTTAAGCAATATTTAAACAAACAAAAAAATATCTTTCAAGAAATCGAGATACCATATTTATGTCACAATTAAAAGAAATCTTAATGTTGAATATTCGTTTTTTGCATAGAAAATTTATTTTTTGCTAGAAGTAATCTTTTTCGGTTAAAAGATAATTGTTTTTAATTGAAAAGTATATTATTATATTTTGTTTCAGAATTAATCCCTTTTGTTTAAACCGTTTAAAATATGGTTAAAAATATCTTTTTTTGTTGTTGTCGAAAATTCAACTATTTTTTGGCTGAAAATACAAGTTGAAATTTAATTTTTTTTGTTTCAAAAATCAACCATTTGGATTACAAATTCAATTATTCGGTTGAAGATGCAACTATTTTTGATTGAAGTTTAATCTGCCTTGTTTTAAAACTCGACCGTTTGTTTGAAATCTAAACTTTTTAATACAAAATTTCACTATTGTGTTGAGAATTTAATTATTTTGTTGAAAATTCAACTGTTTTATTAAACATTCGTCTTCTTAAATAAAAAATTTGTCCTTTTGAATTGAAAATTAATCTTTTGGTACTGTTTGGTTGAAAGTTAAAAGTTGAGGTTAAATTACAAAGTCTACTATTATATTTTTGTTTTAAAATTATATTATTAAATTAGAAATTTAATTATTTTGTTGAAAATTAAACTATTTTTCTTTGAGTTCATCTTTTCTGTCCGAAAATTCAACTTTTTTGTTGTTAAACGTTCGTCTTTTTACGTAGAAAATTTGTCCTCTTATATTAAAAATTTATTTTTTGGTTGAAAATTCATCATTTTTTATTGAAAGTTCATTATTTTTTATTGAAAGCTTTACTATTATATTTTTGGTTCAGAATTCAACTCTTTTGGTTAAAAATTCTAGTATTTGGTAGATAATTTAATTATTTTTTGGAAACTTCAACCGTTTTGTTGAAAATTCGTCTTTTTGGATTGAAAATTCATCTTGCGGTAGATGAGTCATCTTCTTTGGTTAAAATTTTTTTTGTGATAATTCAAGTCTGGTTGAAAATTCACCCTTATTTGTTGAAAATTAACTTTTCGGATTCATAAGACATATTTTCTTAAAATTCGAGTTTTTAGCTTGACAACTCAACTTATTTATTGAAAATTTGTTTTTATTTTGCTAGCAAATTCATCTTATTTGGCCTTCAACATTTGACCTTTAATCGTTTAATCCGTTCCGTTAATCAAGCTGAATTTACCATTTTACTCAGTTCATTAAATTTAATTAAAAATTTCCCGGTCACTAGGTGCGTTTTATCGATTATAAAAAGCTCGTAATATTTGAAAGATATAAAGTTAATAAACAGTTTCTAGTTTGGTTAAAAATATTGTGGAGCAAACAATTTGCTCCTTATTTTTAAACACTTGTTTTTCGAAATCGAAAAACTTTGAAAATTTTATATTTCGTTTGTATTTAAAACTTTTATTATTATTTTAAACAGTCATCAAACGAAATCAAACTGAAATTTGAAGACAATAATTTGCTAACTGAAAAATGTTTCAAATTTATAGGTTTTAGTGAGACAATATTTCTAATTGTACCATTTTTTTAATTTTTACGTTTGAGATTCACATGGCTTAAAAATATTTTTTTTTAATTGTATTTTTAAGTTTTTTCTTAAGACAATAAAGTTAAAAAAATGTGTTTAAAGTCTAGATCTTGTTTCCTACTTGATTACATTTCTGTGGCAGTGAAGAAAATGACTGAAAGGTGGAAGGTAATCTTATCATACAAAGCAATATATGAGGTCCTCAGTAAATTCTGTAAACCGCAATCTCACCCAGAAAATTGGATTTCGATTTGGTTGGAAGTTTAACGAAGTTTTGGCGATGTTAAAAGCTCCTGATCTTTTTTTCACCTTGGCTTTGGCACACACTCGGAAAACGATTTGGTTGAATGGAACGACGGAAAAATCCCGAAAAATAAAGTTCCCGAAATTATAAAATTGCCGAAAGATAAAAATGTCGGTTTGAGAAATTCCCGAATAATAAAATTGATGACAAAAAATTGCCGAATTATAAAAGATCTGAACTAGAAAATTCCCAAATTATAAAAGTTCAAAATTTAAACAATAAAAAATGTTGTTTTTTAATAAATATAATTTATTTATTAAAAATACAATAGTAAAATATTTTTATTAATATTTTTTAAATGTTTGAAGTTTTTTTTTAAATAATTGTTTGAATTTGAAATAACAATATTTTCAAAAATATATGATTCTGAGTAGAAAATTTTGATCGAAAATGTGCATAGTATTTTAAAAAAACTACAAAAAACGTTTTGAAAAGTCTAATTTTTAATAAAAAAATAAATAAAAAGAAATTTCGATATAAAACAGTGTTGGTTTTAATTCTGCGAAGTTTTTTTGAAAAATTTCATCTGGTTCGGAGAAAATTTAGGGAGAAATTTCTTTTTTGTTCGAGACGCATGTCTTTTTGCATTTATTTTGCAATACAATTTTCGTAGCATTATTGTTATTTTAACTTCGAACAATAATATAAAAAACTTTAAACATTAGAAAATTTGTGTTGATAAAAATAATTTATTATTGTATTTTTACAATAATAAAATATTTTGATCAACATCATTTTTCTAATGTTAAAAATTTTTTTAAATTATTGTTTAAAGTTAAAGTAGCAGTAATTCTGTTTATTTCTAAATATATAAATAATAAATTCTAAATAAATAATATTTATTAAAAAAAAAAACAATTTTTTTAATTGTCTGAATTTGGGAATTATATAATTCAGGAATTCTCTAGTTCGGATATTTTATAATTCGGCAATTTTATGTCGGAAATTTTCAAATTCGATAATGTTATAAACGGTTCGAAAATTTTATTATTATTTGAAAATTTTCCAATTCGAGAATTTTTTATTCCGGAATTTTCCAATTCAGGAATTTTATAATTCGGGAATTTTCAGTCGTCCCTTTAGGCAATTCTATTATTTGGGAATTTACAATTCGGGAATTTTATTATTTAGGAATTTTATTATTCGGGAATTTTATTATTTGGGAATTTTATTATATGGGAATTTAATTATTTGGGAATTTTAATATTGGAAAATTTTATTATTTTAGAATTTTATTATTCAGGAATTTTATTGTTTAGAAATTTTATTGTTTAGGAATTTTATTATTTGGGAATTTTCAGTCGTTCCTTTAGGAAATGTTATAATTTCGGCAATTTTATTATTTGGGAATTTTCCAATTCGGGAATTTTATTATTCGAGAATTTTATTTGGAAATTTGATAATTTCGGCAATTTTATTACTTTGGAATTTTCCAATTCGAGAAATTTTATTAGGGGATTTCATTATTCGGGTTTTTTTTACCATTTCGAGAATTTTATCATTCGTGAATTTTCAGTCGGCCCTTTAGGCAATTTTATTTTTTTGGAATTTTCGAATTCGGGAATTTTATTATTTCTTAATTTTTATTGCTCGGGAATTTTCCTATTCGGGAATTTTATCATTTGGGAATTTTAATATTTGAGAATTTTCTATTTCTGGAATCTTTTTATTTGTGAATTTTATTATTTGGGAATTTTATTATTTTGAGAATTTTATTATTTTTGAATTTTATTATTTAGGAATTTTATTATTTGTAAATTATCAGTCGTCGCTTTAGGCAATTTTATTATTTGGGAATTTTCCAATTCGGAAATTTTATTATTTGCTAATTTTATTATTCAGGAATTTTCAGTCGTCCCTTTAGGAAATTTTATAATTTCGTTAATTTTATTATTTGGGAATTCTTCTATTCGGGGATTTTGTTATTCGGGAATTCTATTATTTGTGAATTTTATTAGTCGGGAATTTTATTATTCGGGAATTTTATTATTTTTGAATTTTATTATTCTTGAGAATTTTCGAATTCGTGAATTTTATGTGGGGATTTTGTTATTCCGGAATTTTATTATTTGGGAATTTTATAATTCGGGAATTTCCCGATTCCTGAATTTTATTATTTTTAAATTTTGTTATTCTGAAAATTTTCGAATTCGGGAATTTTCAGTCATCCCTTTAGGAAAATTAGAAATTTCCTCAATATTATTATTTGGGAATTTTCCAATTCGGGAATATTTTTATTTAGGAATTTTCTCCAATACGGGAATTTGAATATTTGTGAATTTTAATGTTTGGGAATTTTATTGTTTAGGAATTTTATTGTTTATGAATTTCATTGTTTAGGAATTTTATTATTTGGGAGTTTTCCAATTTGTAAATTTTCCAATTCGGAAATTTTATTATTCGGGAATTTTATTAATTGGGAATCTTATTATTATGGAATTTTCAATTTTTGGAATTTTATTATTCGCAAATTTTCAGTCCCTTTAGGCAATTTTATTATTCGGGAATTTTGTTACTTGGGAATTTTATTATTCGAAAATTTTCAGTCGTCCCAAACAAAATTCCAAATAATAAAATTACCGAATAATAAAAATTGACGAAATTATAAAATTGCCTAAAGGGGACGACTGAAAATTCGCGAATAATACAATTTTTAAGTAATAAAATTCCCAAGTATTAAAATTCCCGAATAATAAAATCGCGGAAATTGCAGAAATTATGAAATTGACTAAAGGGACGACTGAAAATTCCTGAACAATAAAATTCCCAGATAACATTCCCGAATTCGAAAATTCTCAGAATAATAAATATAAAAAATAATAAAATTCCCGAATCGGGAAATTTCTGAATTGGAAAATTATTGAATAATAAAATTCCCGAATTTCAATAAATGTCATTCATTTATTAAAAATAAAATAATTAAATCTTTTTATCAGAAAAAAATTGTAATGCTTGAAGTTTTTCAAACTAATATTTCCATTTAAAATAACAATAATAAAAAAAAATATTTCTAGATAAAAAGCTTTGTTTGAAAACAGTATTTTTTGCAACACCTATCTCAAAAGTTGACATTTTCATGCTTCTAAATTGTGCCTAAAGGACCTTATTTAAGAAGACTGTGTGCAAAAAATTGTCGCGCATGTGCAGTTTAAATATGACTTACTTTAGGCACTGGTGAAAAGGCTGCGCATGCGCGCTTACGAGATGAGATACTTCAGACACTGGCGTAGGTAGCTTTAAATACTGGTGTTGGTATCTTCACGCTTTCGTAAGTTTGCATATTTATTGTTATGGATTAGACTTTATACTGTATGCAATATAACTCCTATACAATATAAAATTATTATTTTTCGTTAACTCCTCCTAATACAACTTTTTCGGACGGACTTTGCAAAAAATAACGTGTGATACACGTGCGCATAGGTGATTGCTAACTCGTGTGATTCCGTCATTCGCCCGCGGCTCGCAGCACCCATCTACGTTTTTGCACTCCTTCGTTCGTGCGCTAACCACCGGTTCATGCTTCAAACTCCCGGCTTATGCTGCAAAATTCACACTCGCACACAATCACCTACTTTACGCACTTGTATCACAAATACAGTCGGGACTTGTTTATCGTGAGAATCGTTTATCGTGAGACTCGTTTATCGTGATACCCGTTTATCGGAACATTTTGGACTCGTCATCGAGACGCAGGCGGTGGACACTCCATGCTTTCTAAATGAAGGATCATAGATGCCATCTAGCGTATACTCGGATCCCTAAGATAAGGTAATCGATGACGTCACATCACTTCCAGATATCTTTCAGATAATTTACTTGAAAAAGTAAAATGAGATGAAGAAAACAATGAAAAACAAACAGAAAATCATAAATAAATATTGCAATAATTATTTATATATTTCTATTTGTTTTTTCATGGCTTTCTTCATGAAAGTGTGGTTCATGAAGAAGTAAACCACCGTAAGAATATGTGTTAAGTCAGTTTTTATTGTAAGATGCCTACAGCATTGTCAGCCAACAGCTGACAAACAAGAAACATGGGGGTTCACGCGTTGCTAGGGGTTACGGGTTTGCGGGGTGTGGGCAGGGGAACCAACGCTGCGCCATCTAGTGTATGCTCCGAGCGGGATCAATCTTATAATACTTCAATGTCGCCTGTATGAGTGCCCAGAGCCTGGAAGTATGGAAGTGACGGCTGAGGAAAAGAAGTAAGGGACAAGCAATGTAAGGTGTTGAATTGAGGAGAGGGGAAAGTATTGGTGAAAAAAGTTAAGAAAGAAAGGGGAAACGATGGGTGAAACCAGTGATAAGAAAGTAGAGAAACGTAGGATGAGTAGTGGTGGGAAAGCATGGACGGCAGATGTTTAAAGGACTTAATTAACATCGCAATAGGCTTTATTTATCGTTTGTCTATTTGCTTATTGAATAATTATTGTTTAAACAATGGTTGTTTGCTTAAAGATTAGTTTTTTTTTTACATAATTGACTGTTCACGGAAAGAAAATTCCAAGTATGCTTCTCTTGTGTTACCCTTATGTATTTACCATGAGAAAAACTAGGAATTTGCACATTTTTTCAGATCTTGTACTGATACAGAGATGATTTAAAAACCTTTTGATTGACTTAAGAATTATATTCTACTTACGAACATAGTGAAGAAATATCAGAAAAATCAAGGGCAAGGTAAAAATAAATAGCTTCATTCTGCTTGTGCCAGAGATCTGCTTTTAACCAATTTTTTTATATTGTAACTGACGTAATGACTTTTTCACCTGTATATATACTAGCCATTATCTTATTATTGACAAAAATGATTAGCTACATTAAGGAGGTTATAAGGAGTTGAGAAAATGTTGTTGCCTAATGGGATGTTTCTTGCTATACTTTAAATAAGCTTCATTTACTCTCCTTGAAAGCGTTATCTATGTATAATTTAACAATCTATTCATTAAGTTGTTTGATTTTTAAACGTGAATTATTTATAAATTTATCTCAATTTTCAGGCTCGAATGTTAAACATTAGGCACGACTGAAAAATCCCTAAAAATAAAATTTCCGACACAGTAAAATTAACAAATTGAGAAATTCTTGGATAATGAAATTCCCAAATTACAAAATTTCTTATTGATAAGACTCTTAAATTAAAAAATCCCCGAATAATAAAATTCCTAAATCGTTTATAATATTATATATTAGGAATTTTGATTAAGAGATTTTGAAAAAATAATCTGACACGGAAAGATCGTTATTTGCCGATAATTCATATAATGCAAAATTTTGAACAAATATAAAATAGCGACTAATCATAAACTCAAGCAATAGGTCATTTTAACAGATTTCAACAAAATGCTTTAAGTGTTGTCAGAACAGGAAATTTGGTTCCAGGAACTGCGTAATAATTTGAACATTCTAAAACTTTTCTAAGAAAGCGTTTTCATAAAAATGTAAAAATTTGACTTTGAAACCTAATTATTTGATAATTTAAATATGACCCCCGTTTTTAATTTTTAAGAATTTTCACATTCTCATCATGATAAGAAGTCATTGTTTTTATGTGAAAATTGACTTTTGCGGATAAAAGCAAAGAAGAAAAGTAAAAACGAGTTGTTTAAAAAAAATAGAGACAAAAATTTGTCATGAATAATTATTTAGCATAACGCGTGATTTTTGTTTGATTGCAAAAAATGACAGTTATAAAAATAAAAATACTTTTTTTTGGAAAAACAACACAAGATACAATGAGATAAATAAACTAAATATACTAACGTAAAATAGATCTAAAAATTTTAAGAAATAATTTTTTTGTAGGACGCTTAGTTTTTTTATCAAAAAACATCAGAATAAAAATAAAAAAATTAAATTTTTGCAAAATCGACGAAAAAAATTAAGAGACAAAATTAAATTTTTTTATTTGACGAGAAGTTTTCATTTTAATTCTAAAAATAACAAGAACAAAAAATATAAATTTGAACTTTTGAAAAAACAACCCAAAGTCAAGGCAGAAAGGCCAAAGGTCTTTGACCAACAGGAGATTACATATTGTTTGCAGGGTTTAAAGTTATCAAGGAAGGACCTCCTCCTAGCATCTGTTTATTAACTTACAGACATAAATTTTCAAAATAAAATATAATAGTTAATATTCTATTGGAAGAAGATTTTAATTTCAAATAACAAACAACAGAATTTAAAAAAAAGGTAAAATTTTTAACAAAATAGTGATGTCCTTGAACAAAACATATTAATTTTCAACAACCGTTGCATTCTTGACAAAAAAAATTAATTTTCTACCGAAAAGACGACTTTTTC
>JAUELO010000296.1:8162935-8173194 GCA_032357855.1 Amphibolips quercusostensackenii | reverse complement strand
TATTTCCAGGCCTCCCTTTTTTACATCAAATAATCAAATAACCTTTTATTATACGTGTTAAAAATTAGTCTTTTCATTTTTTATTGGCCAACAACTTCGGAAGAAAGCCGAATCATAAATAAACAAATTTTTAATTTTTTGCGAACATAAGTTGTCTTTATAAAATCTTTGGGAATATTTTTAAATCTTTGTAAAATTTGTTGACATTTTTCAAAGCTTTTGTAAAATCTTTGAAATCCTTCAAATCTTTGTGTAAGTTTTTGAAATTTTTGAAATGATTGTGAAATATTTCTTTAATCTTTGTTAATAAAATATTGTATGTTCGTTTGAAATCAATGAAATCTTCTCAAATCTTCTAAAACCTTTTAAAATCGCTTTAAAATCTTTAAAATCTGGTGCACCTTTTGATAGTACTCTTTTTGAAATCTTTTAAATTCTTGAAATCTTTTGAAATCCTCATGAATAATTAAAAACATTTGTGTGATCTTTCTGAAATTTTTTGTAATTGTTTAAAATCTTTGTTAAATCTTTACAAATATTCTAAAATATTTTGATATCGTTTGAAATCTTTAATTTTTTTTTTAAATCTTAGAAATCTTTGTCGAATTTTTTGAAATATTTGAAATATTTGCGAAATCTGTCTTTAATCTTTGTAGGTGAAATCTGTCTTCAATCTTTGCTTGTGAAATCTGTCTTTAATTTTTGTTTCTGAAATCTTTTTTATTCGTTTTAAATTATTGAAATATTTTGAAATCTTCTAAATTTGGTTGAAACCTTTTGAAGGGGTTTAAAATCATTGGAATATTTTGAAATCTTGAAAATCTGGTGTACTGACCCTTGTTGAAATCTTTTAAATTCTTTAAATCTTTTGAAATCCTTATGAATTCTTTGAAATATTTGTGAAATCTTTCTGAAGTCTGTTGTATTCGTTTGAAATCACTAAAATATTTCTTAAAATTTTTGTAATCGTTTAAATCACTGTAATTTTTTTAATCGTTGTTACATCTTTTGAAATCTTTTAAAAAATTTTTAATATCGTTTAAAATCTTTGAAATGGTTTGAAATCCTTAAAATCTGGTGTACTGTAAACTTTTTTAAATCTTTTAAATTCTTGAAATTTCTATGAATCTTTTAAAACATTTGTGAAACTGTGAAAATTGTGAACTTTGTTGAAAGTTTTAAAATCTTTGTGAAATGTTAAAAATCATTGTGAAATCTTCAAAATCTCAGTAAACGCCTTTTTCAAATTTTTTAAATCTTTGCGAAGTTTTTGTGAAAACTTTTTAATCTAGTGTACACGCATTTGTTGAATCTTCGAAATACTTGAAATCTTTTGAAATATTTGTGAAATCTTTCTTTAATCTGTTTATAAAATCTTTTGTGTTCGTTAAAATTATTAAATTATTTGAAATCTTTGCGAAATATTCTAAAATGTTTTGAAATCTCACGAAAGCGTTTCAAGTTTTTAAAATGCTTTGAAATCTGGTGTAATGTTTTGTGAAATCTTTATTGAAATCTAGTGTGCACGCCTTTTTGAAAATCGTTGACATCCGTGAAATCTTTGGGAAATGCTAAAAATATTTAAAATATTTTGAAATGTTTCAAATATTTTGTAACCTTTTGAAATCTGGTGTACACTCAGAAACCGAGTTTTCAGTCCTTCGAAAAATCCATTGTATGGCCATAACTCATTTCAATTCTAAAACTGAATTAACAACGAAAGTTTCAACTAATAATTTTTATAATCTGTAAGTTGCATACCACAACAAAATTTATACTTCAATATTCTATATTAGCGAAGAAAAAATTAAAAACTTATAGAATTATTCACAATATGAAAGTCTGTTCATCTCGATCTATAAAATAATTGGTGCAGTCTACAAACAGTTCCTTGAAATCTCTTTATTTTTTCTGTAATAAACAAAAGATAAATCATACCTTGATTAACAAAATCCTTTTCAGCATCAAGATTTTTTCTAAACGAGATGTTTTTTTCATAATAGACTAAAGGATTTAAATTACTCTTTGAATTACAATAAAATGATTGTTTTAAAAGCAAAAAAAAATTGTGTGTCAAAACTTCCAATTCCCTCTTTCCCCTTCCGCTATAACCTTTCCCATTTTTCCTTTCCCTCCTTTCTCTCTTCTCTCCTTTCCTCTTGTCCCTTTCCCCCCTTTTCTCTTGTCCCTTTCCCCCCTTTTCTCTTGTCCCCTTTCCTTTTCCCCTTTTTTCCTGTCCCATTTCCCTTTCCCTCTTTTCCTCTTTCCCTTTTCCACACAGTTTTTTTTGTTTTACACATTTTTTTGATAAAAGTCGCTGCTGTACAAGTAAAGCACAACCGTGATAACATGAATATGTTGGAAGCGGACACGTAATAGATGTCAGGGTTACAAATTTTTCGTGTCGATTTTTCGCCGAACCCCCGTGCCTGAAACATATTTATGTTTAAAAAAAATAACTTAAATTCAAGGTTCTCTTGAAAAACTTTAGAAGATTACCGGGTTTTCAAGGTTTAAAATGAATTCAAGGAGAATTCCAGGTTCGGTTAACAAGATCGCTGGACACCCTCTGTAAGGGTGATGAAATAATAAAAAAGGTGGTCTACACGAACACACAGTTTATTGAAAAGCTACATGAAACTGAAAATTACACAGCCCCGGGAAAAGGGCTCACTCGATTTGTCCTCAAGACAAGTTGAATTTTCCTACTCATATCTTCATCGTACAAAGCCTTACAAACCTGATAGTTTACTCGACGTCGAGTTTGGGTTGGTTTCTCATAATACCTTGTTCTGCGAAATTGATCGAAAATTTCTTCGCGCCCCATAATTCGATTTAAAATTCGACAGGCTCCTTCGACATCATTATTGCGGACTAAAACAGTCCTAGCAATAAAAAAAGGGTGGCGCCAACCCATCTGAAATCATATTAAATACTAAAGATAATCTGATATCAAAATGGATATTGAATCATGTTACTAAATATGTCATTCTCTGAAAATAACTTAAACTGATTATTATATATTTGAAATCATTATTTGACAAGCTACATTTTATTCTGACATAATTCAATCACATAATAACGGAAAATATCGTCTTTCTAAAATTAAAATATGTAGTATTTTATCGATTTATTACTTTCAAATCAAATATTTTTTTCTTTTTTTTCGCGAAATATCGTTACAGTTGCACTATTAACGCTCTTTATTTTTTTAATTTACATTTTACCGCATTTTTACGTCTTTTATAAAAAAATTTTTTTCCAAATTCGGAGGAGGTCCAAAAGATGAAGTTTGGAAATTTTTGTTAAACCGGTAAGAAATCAAATTTTTAATGGATGAAAAGAGTTCTAAAAATTAGTATCTATTATCGTAAATTGTCATTAAACATGGAAGAAAGAAGAAAAATCATGTTTTTACTTGATTAAATAATAGTTTTCTTATTAGTAACGATATTTTGTATTGATGGAAAGGGTTCTAAAACTGTCTACAAATTATAATTTGATTTAAATCAATTAATCATAATCATGGTTTTAGAGTATTGAAGACTACTTTTTGTACATATTTTAGTCAGTTAGAATGGAAGCCTCACTCATATTTTAGTTTAATATCATTAAAAAATCATTCTGCATCATTAAACATTTACATTTGACGTGCAATTAGTTGATGTTACTGTTGTAAACAATTTCTACTACTACTTACATATGAAAGATGACAGTACAGAACCAAATAACCAACAAAATAAAAAATTTTCAGAAAAGCGAAAAAACATTGTCAAATCTAAATGACCATTTTAAGATAAAACAAAAGCACACTCCTGAGGGGAAGTCCTGTTAAATATAGAATCAAAAAAGCTGGTTCTATTTACTACAGTTTTGATAAAATTTTGTATTCCCTTTTCATAAATCGCTTTAAAAGTATAAAATAATGAACATTCTTATTATTATTTTTATTGAAAGATTAACAAATGGCGAAAACAGGTAGTGTATCCACAAAAAAAGTATCCACGCCGACGATAAATATAAAGAGGTAAATATTAGAGATAAAATTATAAATTTATAACTTTGAAACTTTCATTTAAAAATTGCTAAATTTTTCACGAAAAAAAGTTCAAACAAACTTTTGTTTTAATTTTTCGTGAAACTGAACATTATAGATTGCTCATGTGTAAAGGATATTTCAGCATAAGAATTATTTACTTTTATCGAAAAAGTGATACTTGATCATAAAAATATATCTCTCGATATTACTTTTTTATTTTAGAAACAGATTATGTAAACGAATTCCCATTGTGAATATTTGAAGTCACCAAAAATAATTTTATCTCTTATATGCCTTTAACTTACGTTCCCAGTGATATTTATAATTTGTTAAGGAAAATTTGTCATTTAGTATTATTTTTTAATTGTATAAACAATTACCAAGTGTGGATATTCAAAATCAATAAGAAATAAGGCTTTTGCTTGAATGTCATTAAATTAAAGTTCCAGACGCAGTGACATGATGTTATGCCTGCAAATGACTACAGTAATCATTTCTTGATATAATTTGTTTTTAAATTTAATAAGCAATATCGAATAATATATTTTTAACACTAAACTTTACTGCCAATATAATTAAGGGACAATTCAGAGATAAATTTTTTTACTTAAAATGTCCACACTGGAAAATTGGTCTTCATGAATAGAAAATTCAACTATATTGTTGAAAATACACGTATTTTGTTAAAAAGTCGATTTTTTAACAGAAAATTTTCTTCTTTGAAAGTTAAACTTTTTGTCGAAAAATTATTCTTGCCGGTTGAAAATTAAAGTCTTCTAGTTAAATATTTATCATCTTAGTTGAAAATTGATCTTTCTGGTATTCTAGTCAAAGATTTACAATTTAGGTTGAAATTTAATCACTTTGTTTCAAAATGTAACAATTTTTTTAAAAACAGTTTTTTTGTTGTTGAATGTAATTTTTTCAACTGAAAACTTCACTTCTACTCGAATATTGAACATTATCTTTTTCTTTTAAAGTTAATCTTCTTGTCTCAAAGTTTTTCTTATCGGATAAAAATGAAAGTATTCCAGTTAAATATTTATCATGTTAGTTGAGAATTTATCTTTTAGGTTAGAAATACAATTACTTGGTTAAAAGTTAACCTCTTCTGTTAATGCTTTTTTAAAGATTCATGATTTTAATTAAAAATTCATTAAGTGGGTTGAAAAATGAGCTATTTAATTGAAAATTTGTTTTTTCTTTGGATGAAAAGGTATTTTTTCCAAATATTCAACTATCTTGTTGAAAATTTGTTTCCTATTTGGTTGAAAATTATTATTTTTTAAACTGAAAATGTAAGAATTATACCAGTTAAATTTTCCATAATATTAAGTAAAAATCCGTTTCTTTTGTTGGACATTTATTTTATGACTCAAAATTCAATTATTCAATTTTTGATTAAAAAATGATCTTTTTCAGTTTAAAATTCATCTTTTTGGTCTGAAGTTCAATTATTTCATTTAAATATTCATCATCTTAAGTCGAATATATCATAGTCTTGGTTAAAAATTCATCTGTTTGGTTAAACATTAATTTTTTCAACTTCAAATTTAATTATTAAAATTTTGGTTGACAATTTATCTTTTTTTCTCAACAAAAATTAATTTTTGTTAGTTTGAAAATTCAACTATTCTAGTTATAGATTCATAATTTAGATTGGAAATTCATAAGTTAGGTTAAACTTTAATTTTATTAACTAAAACTGTAACTATTCAATTTTCAGTTAAAAGTTGATTTTTTTAAGTTTAAAATTCAACTATTTGGTTCAAAATTTATCTCCTTTAATAAAAGATTCAACTATTTCGTTAAAAAATTAATGTTTTTTTTAATTATATTTTTTAATAGGAAATTAATCTTGTTATTTGAAAATTCAAATATTTTAATTAAATATGCATTATTTTTGTAAATAATTGATCTTTTTGGCTTAAAATTTAACTATTCTAGATAATCCCTAAGTATTAAACTCTAGCCACGCTGAGCATGGAAAAAATTTCCCAACAAGATGAAACAAAATTTGCAGATTTTTTCGTATGTGAGTGTATGTGAACATTGGCAGCGCAGTAGAATCTTGATATCCCAATTTAATAAAAATTGAAAGGGGAGTATTTCACGAAAAACTGATTCAACAATATGTTATGACTTTTTTCGGACAAAATTCCCAAATTTTTAAATTAAAGTTGTATAGGTTTAAAATGTATAATTTCGTCTGTAATATGTACCTTTAAAATTTCATTAAAATTCAATTATCGGTTCTAGAAATTTCGACCATTAAAAAGAATCCAACAGAAAAATTCAATATGCCGCAGTGTCTACGATTTTCAAAATTTTTAAAAAACCTTAAGCCCAAAAGGTCTCATAAAGCACTATATAATTTCTCCAAATTTAAAAAAAATTGAACGACCATTGGCTGATCAGAGAGTTTATTTTTTTGGAAGAAAACTTGAGAAATAATGCCCCATATATGTAAGTAGTAGCAGAAATAATTTATAACAGTAGCATCTAATGATTGCACATTGAAAGTACAATGATTCAGAAATATTTAAGGATGTTGAACTAAAATATGTACAAAACCTAATTTGTGGATGACCCCTTGCTTTCTTCGTACAGTTTTAAATACTGTTTTTTTATCACGCTTCAGAAAAAATGAAAACTATTTGTTGTTACGTGATTGCTATGGTTAAAAAATTAAATGTGAATCCTGTAAAACTATTATATTCTAAAATCCTCCAAAATTCAATTTATAGGTTAGAATTGATTTGCGGACTTTCTGAAGATTCGAAATTTTTAATTTTCGTAAATTGGATTTTACAAACATGTGTTTATAAGTTTTATTAATCATCAAATAATTTTTCATTATATTTATCAAACTCATTCGTTAAAAATATGACTTATTATAGTTATTATTAATCTTTTCTTCTGATATTAAGAGGTTAGAATACATAAACTTATTCACAATAAATCACCAATAAACATAACATACTTTAAAATATCATAATTTTGATATTTTTATAAAGGGTAATTCATTCGCAATCCATTTCAATAAATAAAAATGAATTTTTACAGTGAAATAAAGCGTGATACCTGTATTCTTCAGAAAAAGAGTTGAAGAAGGCTTATCCTGGTTGACAAGTTATCACCGTTTTTGTAAACACTGTCGCCATCTTTTGAGAAAATAATAAACAATCTGCACGCTGGGTAATCGCACACTAGGTGCAAATTCAAATTTAAATAATGTATTTATTAATAATTTGTTTTTTATTAATATTCCATTACAAACTGAAGTTAATTTCAATACAAGGTAAAAATAATTAACATTTACAAAATTTAAAATCTAAAAAGAAAATTTGCATTCGAAAGTGTCAGGTGTTCGATATTTTTTCAGATTGATTTGAATCTAAAAATGTTTTCAGGCTTGGGCCTTTGCTGGTATATTTTCACAGGTAAATTGTATGTGCCCAAGGAAAACCATATTTAGTAGAGTAATTATGATAAAGTAAACCACCAAATGATAAACGACCTGAAATTTAATAATTCAAAAAAAAAATTAAAATTTTTATATTGATTCAAAGAAATTGGAAAAATCCTAGAGAAAATCCGCATGTTATTTTCGGATGAAAAAACACGAGGAAATGCGCAAGGATTTTCAGATTCCTCGTTTGAAAATAACACGCGAGGATTATCTTAAGGATTTTTTCTATAGGCAAGTTATTGATCAACATTTGTAACTACTCTTATTTTATTTTGTTTCTAGTTATTATTTTTTTTTAGTATATTATTCCGAAATGTCTCCAGTTGAAAGTTTCGAAAGGATTTGTGACGCAGATTATTGCGAAAGGGTATAGCGGGATAAGCATGCAAAAAAAGCCCCAAAGGGAACCAAATGTTGAGTCAGCCATTTGAAACATATAATCAAAAAAGAATTTTCAAAAATTTCAAACTGTTAGCCGCCATTTTGGATGAGTGTGGGGGGTAGCGTCCATTCTTGTTTTTCTTTGTTTCTATCATTAGACAAAATCTCAAAAAATTCACAGAACTTTTTTCAGTCACTCCCAACGTGTATAATTTTTTCGAAAAAAAATTGGCGGGAAATTCAAATTAAAACAAATTTTCTAATTTTTTTTTTCATTTTTTGTGTGATAAACTCTAGTACTATCTTAGTTTATTCACCACATAATAATCACCGAAAGGGCTATTATTGTGAATTTTTTCAGATTTTGAAATTCGGGAAATCTTAGTGAAAAAATTAAAAACAGTAATTTTCTCATTAGGGTGGTCCAAATTTATACCTATGAAAATTCGACTTTTGATGTTTGGTTATGATTCCCCCCCCATCTCTAATTTGTTTGTTTTCCGTAAAAAAAAATTCCGTAATTTTTTTTATGTTAACCTGTGCCCCCGGGCTTTTGAAATTAACACAGGCTTTTAAATGGAAAAAGCTCGATTTTCAAAATAATGGAAAAAAGAAATATTTCTCATAAACTTTTTGGGAATTAAAGTATAGTCACCTCTCATAAATTATTCAAGGAATAATTTCCAACCAATAAATTTTAATTTTCACACCCATAATCTCCTTTTACTGTGCCCGAAAAATGCTCCAAAAAATGCAAAATAGCAGTTTTCTATCAAAGTCATGCTAAAGTCGGTATTTTTTGGAATTTTTTTAACATGAATTATTTTCAATCGATAATTGACTAGTTTTTAAGTATTTTTTTCAATTTGAAATTGTTTAAGCAATCCTTGTTTGTTTGAGCAATTTTCTCCCCCTGTAATTCGTGAAAAAATATTATCTTTAAGAATAAATTATACAAAGTTGATTAATGTCAAGAGTAGTAGTTCTTGTTTAACATATTTGGTAATTGTTGAGACAGTTTTTATTTGTTTAGACAATTTTTCCCCCTAAAATCGTAAAAAGTTATTATTTTCTAGAAATAATGACACAATTAAAAAATGTTGAGAGCAATATATTTTTCCCCTGTAAAGCGAGGAAAGTTATTATTATCTGGAATTAATGACACAATTAACGAATCTTAAGAGTAATAGTTTTTTCTAAATGTTATTTAGCAATCTTTTAACAATTTAAATTTTTTAAACAACTTTTTCTCTGTAAATTGTGAAAAGTAATTTTTTCTGCAATTAATGACACAATTAACGAATGTTAAGAAAAGTCTAGATTTTTCGAAACTCTTACACCATGTTGCCTAATATTCGGTATATCCTTATCTCAGAATGTATACCCTATATTCTTTAAACAATAATAATTTGTTTAAAAAATTAAAATATCTTTAAAAAATATATTGTTATAACATTCTATAATTGTGTCATTATTTCTAGATAATAAAAACTTTGAACGATTTTAGGGAACAAAATTTTTGAAACAAATGAAAATTGTTAAAATAAATACCAAATATGTAAAGCAAGAACTGCTACTCTTGACATTGATGAACTTTGTACAATTTATTTTGAAAGATAATATTTTTTTACGAATCACAGTGTGAAAAATTGTTTGAATAAACAACAATTGTTTAAACAATTTAAAATTACTTAAAAAATATTTAGAAACTCCTTAATTATCGATTGAAATAATAAAACTGTATTGAGGATGTAAAAATTAAAAGTTATTAGGTGAAAATTATTCTTGGAATACTCCTTAAGAGGTGACTATACTTTAATTTACAAAAAGTTTATAAAAAATATTTATTTTTTACCATTATTTTGAAATTCGAGCTTTTTCCATTTAAAACCCAATGTTAATTTTAAAAGCCCGGCGGCACAGGTTAACCTAAAAAATATGGAATTTCTTCTTCCAGAAAACAAGAAAATTGAAGGAGGGGGGGGGGAGTTATCACCAAAAATTGAAAGTCAAATTTTCATAGGTATAAATTTAGACCACCCTAATGTGAGAACTACTATTTTTAATTTTTTACACGTAGATACCCCAAATTTAAAAATCTGAAAAATTTACAATCATAGCTCTTTGGGAGAGTGTTATGTGGTAAAAAACAGAGGTAGTACTTGAATTTTAGCGCAAAAATAAAATAAAAAAAAATTAAAAAAATTTTTTTGAATCTGAATTTGAATTTGGTTTGAAACATTGGGAAATTTTTTTTTGATTCCCTTTGGGGGCATTTCTTGCATGCTCACCCGGCTATACCCTTTATACCTGTAAAAATTTGATGTTCGATTTTTGGTCTCGGGGGGGGGGGGGGGGGGGGGGGGG
>JAUELO010000296.1:8150901-8161965 GCA_032357855.1 Amphibolips quercusostensackenii | reverse complement strand
ATATGCAATCTTACAATTAATACAAGAACTCTATAATAATTAACAATTAGCTTGAATCTTTATTTTCACTTAATTTTGTTCATTAACAACGCGTGTTTAAACTTACTTCTCTTTCAATTCCTTTCGTACTCGCTTTTGAACACATTGCAAATAACATTTTTAGTTCACTCATTCTACCTTGCATCAGTCCCTAATTCTCAATCAATTCTCTCTTTTATCCTGCCTTTTAACCAAATTTAATATTTTCTCACAAGACTCGGGATAGATGGTGTTCTACATGAAGGTAACATAGAAAAGAACATCAATTGAAATATTTCTTTAAGTATAATGCTATAAATATATATTTCTTCAAAAATAGACTAAAATCAAACTTTAACTCACTTGATATGTTAATCCTTTGAATTTAGAAAAAAGTTTCGGAAAAAATTATTATGCACACTCTAAAAAATAATATGTCAATTGCGATAATAAAGCTTACTTGTGCTTTAAATTATCATCATAGAGCACTATTATAAAACCCTTAAATCTAAATCTGTGCGTTGTACGACTTATATATTTTTTTGCATTAAAATCTGCATCGCTTGAAATTTTTCGGGATAGCAGGATTTGTCACTTATAATGTAATCTATAAAGATTTCTCCTCCGTCTAAATCCACTTGAATAGTTATTCAAATTGTTCCGTATCGTATACAAATCACATTAAATTTGAAAATAATTTTCTTTTTAATACTTCGTTAATTCTCAGACTTTACGATGATAGACGACATTCAGGAAAATGCAAATATAACCCGTGGGAACGGAATTATTGTATATTCGCGAATGACAGTATACACATGTAAATATAAACATTTTAAGGACATTTAAGTATACTTTCTCAGCAATTTGATGCCCTTTAATCCAATATCCTCCCTCAACAAGCATCCAACCCTTAATCGTAAAAATTTATATTCTATGGATCTTCTTCTTCTTCTCCTATATGATTATTTTATATTTAGTTTTTAATTTAACGCAATTTGGAACGGTTTTATATTTAGTTTTAAGACCTCTAACGTAAAGTTCTCATTTTATAGAATTATTTGTGACTTGAGTTGAAATAAATTTTTTAATTCAAGACTTTAACAAATATTTGGTGAAAAATCTATTTTTTATATTTTGTGCATCAATCATAGGCATATTTATTGTAACAAATTAATTTGTGCTAAGAAATCTTTCGTCTTTAGGGAGAAAGGTCATCAGAGTGGAGCGAAAAAAAAGGTTGTACTACGAAATTTTAATAGTGCCGCAATTTTGCTGTAAATTTTGTTTGGTTAAATTTGAATAATATCGTTCCACCCAAAAGTCATGTGACAGAATATTCTGTTTGTGCAACTCATTTTTACATAGAAAGTGCTTTTCCTAAATTTAAAATCCGCTTAAATGCTTAATGCATATTTAGGTTCTTGTATATTAATTTATCTTATAATTAAAATCGACGGTATGTTCCTTAAGCATATTGGTGGCATATATCTCTCAGTATGTTTCTATTGGAAATTCGTTATTCTATGGTGATATTAATGCGCTTTTTCTAAAAAAATGTCAATTTTGTAATATAGGAGACTCTATTTTGCCCATTTGTCTATTTTGTCTCTCTGAAATTTATAATTCAAAGTCACACACTGTTTTTTTGTACAACTGAATCTTTCATTATGAGCGCGAATAACAAATCGAAAAGCCGCAGTTGGATAAAAAATACACGTATAAAAAATCTCTTTTATTTTTTACTAGCTAATGAAAATGGCATCTTTGAGCAAGGCGATTTCTGAGAAGCGACAAAATCTTAAAGCATTGCTATGAATATCAACAATATTATCATAAGCAGTATTTCTTCATAGTCAGTTAGTTATACATGTTCTCAGCCAAAAATTTGACTTCTCTCATTTACCCCTCAATCCTTTTGGCAGCTAATCTTTGGCCAATTATTAACGACTTTAAATGTTCCATTCTTGATTTCTTAAAATTTACTATTATTTGTTAGTACTTTCTGAAGGACTATCGAAAAAGTGAAAAGTTGAATGCAAGCTCCGGTCTCAAATTTGATTATGAATATCATGAGTTGCTTCAAAATTGACAAATCTACTTTCCTCTAAAAAAGTTTGCTTTTCTTCATCATGATAGCTTTTTTGTCCGATTCATAAACAATTTCTACGTGCTTTGATGCACTTGACGTAAAAGCTTCAATGTCTATATGGAATATTTTAAGGTCACTATACAATTTACAATTTCGTGTTTCTGTTAACCATAACGATTGTGTTGAATTTGTGAAAATTATTGAGACAAGTTGGTAAAAAAATTGTGATTTATTCAGTGACGACTTTAAGGTTTGCGTCTGCCTGCCAAGGCTGAAAGGTGGGTCAGACTTAATTATTGGCAGAATTAATGAAACTTACACCGACGCGGTCTAGGAACACATTGACTTGGAAATAAAATTATTTTTTCACCCTTGGCCGCCAGAGTCTTACCTTCAACTAGCAAAGTCGATCGCCTTTTTTCACAAATTCGAAAGCAAAAAGAGCCAAACTGATTTGTTATGATAATTTGATGAATCATTTTTATAGTGCTTCACATTTTGTCCTAAATAATAGTAATTATAATAAAGTCAATATGAGACCCTAGAAGTAATTAAAAAAGATACTTTTTTTTGTTAATGATAACTATCATCATGCTTTGTATGACATAAAATATCACAGAAATTAATTAAAATACTTTAATTCGGTTTAATTCTCTTTGAATTAATTTAAATTTAAGCTATGTTCTGTTCGATTTATATCAAATTCAGTTGCACATATTATCTATATGCAACTTAACTTAAACCTTTAATTTATTATTTTACCATTCTTTCAATAAATAATCATTAGAAGTGTCTAGTTATTTGATTTTTTATGGAGTAACATTTTATTAGCCATACAATTTCTCATGTTAAAGAAATGTACCTTTTTTGTTTTCAAATCGGTCAACATTAACCTCTTTTCAAATTAACATGTAATATTAAAATTAGAAAAGCTTAGTTTTCGAAAAAATAGAAGGAAGAAGTTCTTGTTATCAACTATTGCTTAATGAAAGTTACTCACAGCTTGAGGAATGTTCAAGGAATAATTTCCACACAACAAATTTTAATTTTGACCCCTCCCCTTAATCTTGTGTCGTGCCCGGAAAATGTAAAACAAAGTCGTTTCACGTTAAATTCATGCTGAAAACAGCATTTCTTTGAATTTTTTAACACGAACTATGCATATTTAATAAGTTAAAATTTTTTGAACTATTCTTGAACTTATTCCATTTTTTAACAACTAGTATTTATTTACACGATTTTTTCCCCAGTATATCGTGACGAGTTACTATGTTTTGGATAAAAGACATAGTTAATTAATATCAAAAATAAAATTTGTTGTTTGACATATTTTACAACTGTGTGAACAATTTCAATTTTTATACATTTTTCTTACCAAATCGTATAAAATTAATATTTTCTAGAATGAATGACATAATTAAAGAATGTTAAGAGTAACATTTGTTTGTTTAGGATATTAAGCAATTATTTGAACAATTTTTATTTGTTTGAAGAATTGTTTACTCCTGTAAATCGTAAAAAGTCATTATATTATAAAATCATTGATGCTGCTGAAGAATGTCAAAAGTGATATTTTTTGTTAAAGGCAGTTTGCAATTGTATAAACAATTAATAATGATTCACTTACGCCTTTTCATAGTAAAGGTGGAGAAAATTTTAGTTTTTTCGAATCTCTCACACTATGGCGCTTATTATTAAGTATTTTCTTATATCAGAATTTATACTCTTATTGTTTAAACAATAATCATATTCAAACCATTTTTTTCAGGTACATCATCGATAGTTACTTTTTCAGATCGATTTCACTGAGATAAGAAATTACTGAATAATAAGTAACATAGTGTGAGAGATTTGAAAAAAACAAGAATTTTCTCCATCTTTCGTTTGTAAAGGAGCAAGTGATAATAATTGTTTAAATAATTGAAAATTGTCTTTGAAAAAAAATATTACTCTTGACATTCATAAACTATATAATTTATCCTAAGAAATGGTAACTTTCACCATTTTAAGGGAAATTAAATATTCTTTAAGCAAATAATACTTGTTTAAGCTAATGAAAATCAGTTTAAAAATACTGAAAAGCCTGCTACTATTTAGATAAAAATCACTTATGTTGAAAGCATTTAAAAAAATACCGTCTTTAGTATAAATTTTACACAAAACTGCTTTTTTGCATTTTATGGTAAATTTTCCGGGTACAACACAAGGGCGTTAGGGGGTTCAAAATTTAAAGTTACTAGGTTGGAATTCTTCCTTAACCATACCTTTAGAAGTCAGTAAACTTTAATTTACAAAAAGTTAATAGCAAATATTTCTTTTTTCTATTTTTTCGTAAACTGAACTTTTCCTATAATTAAAATTTAATGTTAATTTTAAAGACCCGAGGGTGGCCCGAGTTAATGCTGACAGATTTGAAAATAAAAAAATAAGGAGTCGATTTTTTGATGCACCCGAGTAATAACATCCAAATAAATTTTAATTACTGTCCCCTGTTTAATAATCATTCTTATGCCTCGAATAATAATATTTTCATATGATTAAAATTTTTTTTTCAGTACCAGAGTGGCTCTTTCTATGTGTTGATGTCTTTGAGATGCTTACCCTACTGAAAATTCCTATATAGGTTCCTATATAGGATCATATATAGGAACCTATATGTTTCACCTATAGGTGCCACGTATGGAAAATGACATAGAATCCTATATAGAAAGCTACATAGGTAGCAAAAGAAATTAGCTGAATATGAAAAATAATCATGGTACGGATGTCTGCAGGTGCTCCTGGAAGACCAAAAAAACTTCTGCGCAGCCGTAGATGCCATAGAATACTACTGCGCATCTGGGTAGGGTTGTATATAGGATCCTATATGGGCGCTGTAGCGTAACGCTTGCGTTCATTTGGTCTACCAGGGTTTTTTGACTAGATATTAAACTACTCTATTTTTTATCGAAAATTGACAGTTTTTAGGACAAACTTAAACCATTTTAAAATTCTACGTTTTCAATAGAAAATTAATCTTCTGTGTTGAGAATTCATCTTTTTGATTGAAAATTCATCTTTTATGTGGCAAGTATTTTGTTAAAAATTTGTCTTTTCCAAAAGGAAATTAATCTTCTTGGTTGAAAGTTTGTTTTTGTTGTTGTAAATTCAACTATTTGGTAAAAAATTTGTGTATTTTGTTAAAAATTCGTCTTTTTTGGTAGAAAATTGATCTTCTTGGTTGAAAATTCATCTTTTCCGTTACAGTTTAATCTATTCGGTTGAAATTGCGATATTTTTACTCAAAAGATTAAAATTTGAAGCGTTTTGTATTAATTCAATAATATGGTACATGCATTAATTTTCTTTAAAAAAAGGTATTCCCCTATGACTCTTATATTTTCGTGTAAAATCACCTCTTGAACTATTTCAATTTCTATTTCTTTGGCCGTCTACTTTCTTTTACCAAGCATCGAAATATAATACAATGCATGAATTCAAATTTGTCTGAACAATAGTTTTTCATCTAATTTTGTAATTTCAAGTCAATAGATTAAATTTGTAATGAAATCGACATTTTTGAGTAAATAAGTGTTTGTATAGACATTACAGGCCTTTTTTGTGTAAACAGAAAGACACTTTTTTTGTTTTAGTCACTTTTCAGCCTAAATCAGGCACATTTTTCATACTTTTCTTCCTTCATCAAAAATTACGGTTGCATAACGCGATAAAATAACTTCAGTCAAAGGTATGTATGTTATCTTGCAAATTATTAACTTTAGAGAATAAGTGTTTCTCACAAAAATGTTTATTTCAGTTGGAACTTTCAAATGAGAACTCTGAAGAATTTCATTTCCATTATTTTTTATTATCAAAAAAATATCTCAAGAAAATTTTTGATAATTATTTCGAATATACAGACAATTTTTGCACATTTAAAAAAAAAAGATTTCGGAGTCATTTCCACTTGCTATAAGCCTGCTAAAATCAGTATTAAACACTTATTTATTTCAATTTTGTTTTTAAACGTTTTCAAATTCCTGAACAAAATTTCTAATTTTTTTCAAAATTTGTTTAAAATATACAGACAACTTTCGCACATTTTGTAAATCCTTTTTACTCGCTATAAGCCTTGCCGAAATCAGTTTTGAACACTTATCGTATTTACGAAATGTTGCTTTAAAACATTTTCAAATTCCTGAAAATTTTATTTTTATTTTTTTGAGCATTTTTTAGAATATTCAGATGAGTTTGGTACACTTTTTAAAAACTTCTCCTATATTATGTTGCCTAGCTAATCTTGCCCAAATCAGTTTGAAACACTCGTTGTATAAAATTTTATTTAAACTTTTTTCAAATTCAAAAAAAAATCTCAAAAAATTTTTCAAACATTTTTTACAATATACATATAGCTTTTGCACATTTTCAAAATCTTTTTTTAAATCATTTGGCCAAAATATAATGACACAAATAGTTAAGGAACCCGCTCTTAGGCGACCCAGATTTATTTGGGGCCATTTAAAGTTTAAATTCCTCATTTAAACTCGTGGAAAACCTGTAGGCCATTGTTCTAGAGTCGAGTACGACCCTCCTATATCCATCCTATAGTCCGTATACCTGGTTATACCCAATCAGTTTTGGCAATTTCCTCCTTTCATGATCTATTACTGTATTGAGTCTATTGAATTGTATATTATTACAGTTAAAACTTAAAAATATGTAAGTGTCTTCACATACCAAAAAATGCGGTTGTTTGTACCGAAATTTCGGTACAAATAGCCCTTTTCCAGCTCCCCCTATTAGTACTGAAAAAATCCGGCTATTCGGACTAAATTTCAGTACACGTAGCCACGGCGTTAAACTATATAAAAAAAAATCTCGAAAAATTTGAAGTCTTTTTCTTACTTTACAGAATTTTACAGAATATTAGGAAAAATTTGACTTTTAGAAGTTTGTAAGAAATTAAAAAATATTTTATTAAGTTTCGGACATCTTTTAAAGGTTTAAAATATTTTTAATCTGTCAAAATCTTTTAAAATTCGCAAATATCTTTTGAAATTATATTAGTTTATTCTAATATTTTTAAAAATTCTGGGAATTTGCCTTAAAATGTTTCAGATTCTTTTTTGACAATTTTGGAAATGTTTTAGAATGTTTAGAAATCTTTCTTAATATTTTCTTGAAATTCATTTTTTTAAATAAAAAATCATTAAAAATTTTCCTAGAAATGTAAAGCACATTTTTTCATTCTCTTGAAACCTCCCAAAACTTTTGTTTGAAATGTTTTGAAATCTTTCTTAGTTTTCTGTAATAATTCATTTTTCAAAATGAAAAATAATTTCAAAGGAGGGGTTTCGATAAGAGCCTCTATCGCTTGCCCCCCCCCCCTGAATTTTTTATTATTTTCATATTGTGTTGATTGAACTACACTTAAAATAATATCCCATCTCTGACTACTAGAATAATATCTAGAGCTAAGTTAAAGTTTTGGAAAGAAAATATAATAAAATCATTCAATTAGTACGTTATTAAATATTATCCAAAATTCAATTTATTTATTTTTTTACCATGAGTGCAATGTAGTAACACGACGATTTTTATGTGTATAGTAGTTTTTCATAAGGGTCTTATCGAGTAACACAAAAAGTATATGTATATTTGGAAGCCTTATATATTATTATGAACAAAATAAGAATGATCTCAATAATAAACTTTAAAAAATATTATTCAGGGGGGGCGGTAAAGGTCCTTATCGAGCCCTACCTTTCCCCACGAATCGTAAGAACAAATTTGTATTCTCTTAAAATCTTTAAAAATTCTAAATAAGCTTGTAAATTTTTTTTCTAAATCTTAAAAAATTTACATTTTCTTAAAGCATTGTTGAAATGTTTTAAAATTTTTTTATTATTTTTAGATCTTATAAAAACTTGGAAACATTCTAGGTGAATATTTTTTCAAACTATTCAAATTTTGTCTACATTTTAAAAAAATCTGTATGATTAAAATATTCACCGTACAATCTTCAGGATTCTTTTTTGGAAATTCAGAAATCTTTTGACATTTTTTAAATATTCTCATAAAATAAATATCTCAATAAAAAAAATTATTTTAAATTTCCATAAATCTTCAGAAAATAATTTTTATGTGCATGAGTTTCCAACCAAATGGTTGCATTTGTCAATAAAATTAAAAAATTCGATCTCTAAACCTAAACATCTTTCCATTCGAAGTAATAAATAAAACTACAAATTAAAGCACTCAAAGTGGAACTCTTGAATTTTTAACTTTTCAAATTGCAGTTTAAAAATTTTTTGATTTAAAAATATTGTATTCGAATGCATAATAATTTACACCTATAAAAGGGAAGGTATCAAAACTTTCCAATCAAACAAGTTCAAATGAAATGCAGATAAACTGCGAAATTTAGAATTTTTAACTTTTATAAATTATAGAGTTCAAAGTTTTAGATTTAATTCCAAAAATGTAAATCAACGTTATCATTTTCAATGCTCCAAATCAAAGAATCAATTAATGAACTTTAGAATTTTTAAAATTTTATTACTTCAAATAATTTTAATATGGAAACATTAAAAATTGAACGATTACATTTTTTTCTAAATTGAACGCGTCTCAAATTACAAGATAAATTATTTTCATTTTGAGTAGTATAAAAATCCTTAAAATGATTGAAAACTTCATTTCAAAATCTTGAAAAATTATGTGGTATTTTTTTAATTTTATATTATTTTAAAAATTTTTTCAGAACTTCTAAATATTTAAATAAATAATACATTTTAAATGATAAAGGTTTTTTATAAAAAAAATTTAAACTTGAAACGCTTTTAATTTTTAATTGTTTAAGTCTGCATTTTCAAATTCTTCAAATTAAAAAAATTGCCGAAAAATAAAAATTTTAAATGGAAAATTTTTAAGTTAAAATAGACTGTTTTGAGGCACCTATTTGCACTTCCTCTAAAATCTCATATTTCTCTTCGAAAGATAAACGCTTCCTCTTGTTTGCCTTCGACATTTTTGTGACGCCTGTTTACACTTGGTTTCGCTTAACATGAACCGCGAACTGAAGCGAATGTTCTGCGACATTTGCAATTGACTTAAAATGACTAAAGCAGACGACACGATTAACCGCCGAGGGTACTGTCTGCTTTTTTCATACACTCCTACGTTGTTGTGGAGTTGCTCCGCTGACTTCGCAGCGCCTTTCTCTCGCCCCCTTGGACCCCTTGGCCTTTCTAACGGGAACATTTATAGCGGGATTGCAGTGTACTTAAATTTTCAGCAAAAAAATTATTTTTAAAAATACAGTGAATTCTTTAAGCAATAAAATAAATGTTAAACAAATTAGTTTAACTTTCAACTAAGTAGCTAAATTTTAAACCAAAAATGGTGAATTCTCAATGAAAATTTAATAGGGAAGTTTTCACCTAAACGGAGAAAAATAGATGGTCAAAGCTAAAGGGTCAAAATTTAGAGAGCCAGTCCGTTCTTCTAGATGGTCTAAAGAGCTTTTTAGAATTTTGTCAATATATTCAGAAAAACTCTTATTTTATGGACAGTCTGAATGCTTTAAGAAGGCCAGACTCACTATCACGGATATCCTAGGTATCCTTTTGGGATGGTCAAAACGATCATCTTGTTTTCACTCATTTCGACCATCCACGGAAGAGCAAATGACCCGTCGCGGAGGGCCAACCTGATTAGTTACCGTTAGCGTGTTTATTTAAAATGATTAAATATGTAAGTCAAATGTTTAGAACAAATAATAAATGTGAAGTGCATAAAAATATTAGAAATTCTTGTAAATTCATATTTAATATAAAAGATATTCCTTTCTTTAAAATTAAAATCGATCGTTTATTTTGAAGGAGAAAATCTAATAAATAATTTAAATTTTACTTACAAGTCTTCCTTGTAAGCAAAAAATTATTTGTAATAACTTTACTCTTATCAGTTGCTGTATACAATTGCTTTTCACATTTAATCATTTCAAATATGCGCGCCAAACCAACCAAGCCGGTTGTCGATACGAAGCATGCAGTGGAAAGGATACGAGAGTTTGGGAGCATGGTAGATTGCATCATGTTTGGGAGCACCGTGTTCAGAGCATTTTCGGAGTAACTAAATGTCATTGAACCGGTCAGCGTCACATTTGCTGTTTATTGAACTTAAACATATTTTTAACAAGTTTGAAATGCTTTTTGATATTTCGAACATGCGTGGAGAGTGAAGTGCATAAGAGAAAGCTTCTAAGGGACTAAGGATAAAGACGTAACTGGATACGCTCAGCTATCAATTTGTTGTCACCGTGTCGTTTCAAACTGAAAACGTGCCAAAAATTTCAGTGTTTGTTGACGGTGCACAAAGTAACGAGATGTGGGACATTGGTTACTGAATTCACTCCTGCGTTTGTAATCATACAATTCAGTGCAGTACAGTGACGCCACGCAATATCCTTAGCCTTTCGTGCTCCAAATATTTTGTCAGTGTGCACTGTTTTTGCATATAAAATTATGTCTTATACACCTCGCTATCCACGAAGAAAAAAAATGCTTTTCGAATTTATGTATTTCATATAAATTTTCAGGTTTAATAGGTTCCTCTTAATACAATAATTTCCAGTCTCTTATAAGAGAGAGACTGGAATAAGTAGGAAAAGGATAAAAAATATAGAAGATATAGGATAACCAAATCGATCCCCTAAGATGACCAGGTCGACTGTCCAGGGAGATCAAATCGACGATCTGATATGATCAAATCGTCCCTACAGATGAGTGATGCGACCCTTTATAATGATCAATTCCGGCCTCTCTGATGATCAGTTCGACTCTTCATGACGTTGGAGTCGACCGTCCGAGATAATAAAGTCGACGCTGTGAGATAATCGATTTGAATCTCTTGTTTTAACCTTCTAATGATAATGGCTTTAGCCATCTTCAAGGGCTGCCCTATAGTTGACCATC
>JAUELO010000296.1:7874754-7885953 GCA_032357855.1 Amphibolips quercusostensackenii | reverse complement strand
TATTTGCTTCGGAAGTGACAAATGCTGAACAAACTAATGTTTTCATACAAAAAATGGTTGAAAATGAATATTTTGGCTTCATTCAAAAAAACTTAATAGTCAATTGCAATAAAAAATATAGCGAAAAATTCCTGCATCAGGAATGGAACCATGACTTTCGGATAATAAGATCGGAGCGCTACCGCCTTATCCAAGCGGTAGTTGAACGACTCTTATCGCAATCCATAAAATGTAGGTGCATTTTGTCAAAGATGTTTTTCTCGAGAATGGCTAAAATGTTCATCTCATTACTGTAGCATATTAAAAGTTTTGTAATGACCTATTACTAGAAGATTATGAATCCAAACGAACTTCCAGGGGGTGTAGGTTCCCCTTGTTAGAGTACTAAAAATTTTTAAAAATGATTAAAAATTAAAAACAACCACCTTTCTCGTAATGAAATGCTTGTGTGCTTTCCATTTCGTGCTTTCGGGCAGGCGTGGATGCCATATACCAGGTGCTGAAGCAGGCTGGCGAGATTCGTGGAAATTCGACAAATTCACCACCTACGCCTCCCACAGCAGATCCTTCCGGTGCAGCACCTTCATCAGCGAGGACCTCTTCCCAACCCTGTTCCTCGTCCACCTCTGGTAAGACCAACGCTAATCCTTAACCAAAGGTCGCATTTTCATTTTACGCTATTTTTTTCTTTTTTTTAATTCACCAAACATTTGAAACAATTAAAAAGCATTTAGGTTTCAAAATAAGGCAATCACAATACCTAGGTTATTAACAATTATATCAAGAGTGTTGTAACTTTACATTTTTTCATAGTGAATAATTTTGTTAACGGTCTTAAAAAAACAAGGCAATAATTTCCTAACTAGAAGAAAAAAACTCGCTTTAAGGATTTATCAAATCTATAAAAACTGCAAATCGTGATCCACTATTATTGACATGAAATTTTAATCGAGCATAAGTTTTTTTTTTACGATATACGTTATTATTTCCGATTCATACATTCGGAAGGGAACGGCTCCCTCGGGAAAAATAGAATGTATGCGCTTCTAAATTTATAACAAAATACAGATTGTAAAATTATATAAATGTTTATGCACAAGGTAGAATTTAATGTACCTTGTTGATTCAGGAAATGATTAACGTGGCGTAAATGAGAAGCGACCTTCTTTTCACCTTTAAGAGATCTTCTGGGAAATGACTCGGATCATTATTATGCTTCAATTTATCAGATTGTCAATTCCCATCATTTATCGGACTTTTAAAACAAATCTAGGACATAAAAATATTTGTGTCTGTAGTACATAATCAGTGCAACATATTTCACTATAGTTAAAAGCTAAAAGTTTCTATTTAATCATTTTTTGTCGCAGAGCTGTTAGAAAAGTATCTATATTCAATATTCATAGACCATGAGTTAACAATCATGAAAATTTCAGTGCTAAAATTTCATCTCGAAATAAGGAATTTGAATCACAAATAATTTTGGTATTATTAATTGAAGTATCCTTTGAACTTAAGGTGCTCTAAAATCAGATTATTGATTTCAACAACCTCAGGAACAGCGAATTTTCTAAAATTAGACTCTTGCCACGACCTATATAAACATCATCGGTGATTAAACGAGGCTTTACTTCATCAATCTATAATAAAAATTAAGTTACACATGTAGGAAGTATCCCATTTGCATCAAATCAACTATAAAATTAAATCCTCAAATTGAAAAACGTTAATAAAACTATTCTTCACCATAAATTAATTACTATTCTTGGCATTTTCATATCTTTATCATTCACGATCGAGAAAGTATTAGAATAGTAGGAAATTTCACATCTCCGTTTTTTAGAGGATCTTCACGTTTTTAGACCCCTCAAAGCTGAAAGTCAAGTTTGGCGATGGTGTCTGTCTGTCAATTCGTAAAGACAATAACTCTTGAAAAAATGAACGGATTAAATCGGGCTATGGCACACTTTTTTGGGGTCCTAAAAGAAAGGAGGAGTTCGTAAATTAGCCATCCCTAACAAACGGTTCCATTTTTTTCTACCTAAAATATTATGCAAAAATCGAATATTCCAATTTCACGCTAAAGGATGACAGATACGTAAAAGAAGTTTGTAAGAAGAATTGTAGCTTTTCAAAAGACCTACCAATTTTCTTTAAATCTTTTTTTAATAGGACTTATTTTTTTTGCTTTTTTTCATCAAGAATGCTGTGAATAAATCGAAAATTCTAATCTTGAGCTAATCTTGACTTATTTTTTCGACAGAACTTGTAATTTTAGTTTTATTTATCGAAATTTTCATTTAAAAATATAAACATTCCAATATCACGTCAAAACACGGAGACACGTAAAAAAGTCTAGAAGAAGACTTGTATCTTTTCTAAATAGCATAACAACGCGAGATACGAAAGAAAGTCAAGGAAATCAAAATCTAGCTTTTCATTGTAGAAAAGCTTAGGAAATAAATATGCATTCGAAAATGTCCGTCGAAAATCGGGCACGAAGCGCGATTGTCATCAGAATGTGTGCTTCAACGCCTACAGACCTTTGAGAAATTTAATCTTTAACTATACTTAATACGTAGAAAATTCAAAATATGCAGATGCGTAGAACAACTGGGATCTAAAAGAGATGCATTTGTTAAAGTTTCATGCAAGCATTCCGAGTATAGAGAATAAATATCCGAGCGCGAGAATCAACAGACGCGCTCAAACTGGCGAGTGGCCTTTGGATATCGCTTATTTTTTAACTATTGTAACGAATGCTTATAATTTTTTATCATCGATAATCTGAAATCTGTATGGCTTTATAATTAATTTTGAAATTAAAAATACTATGTTACAAAAAAGTATTTTCCACCTCCGAGAATGTCACGTTTTAATAAAGCCTTACTTTTCACTGTATATACAGTAGCAATTTTAACTTAATGAAAGTCTAGAATCTTGCTTACAGCAATCAAGAAAGTCATAAAATATAGATAAAACTTTGAAATAACCTTTTTCCCAAGAAAATTCAAAAAATGCTATTAACTCTCGGCATTATAAATTAGAATCTGGATACGGAGACACGATCTAAGTAACTATTTCTCAGATAAATTGTCTGTCCCTTAATTGGATCAATTAAATTATCGTCGACATAATCCAAGGTCATTTTTCTCATTATTCGTGTTCACTTGATGAAAACCAGAACTTGAACCATGTTGTGCATCTCCTATTTTTTCCTCATTAAAAATGAAAATACAGATTTACTAAGCTAGATAGAAATAAAAGCAAGGTGAGAAAGAAAATTAAATCAGGTTCGCTAAAAATAAATCTCTCGGCGCCACTAAATGAAAATCTGGAGGTAATGATACTTTATTTTAGGATTAATTAAAACGAGTTTAAAAAATGTAATCACTTTTATATGATAAATGAAATAAAAGAATATTTTGATGAAGAATTTGAATAGAAAATCTGAATGAAGAAATTTCATACAAAGCTCTCATTATCGTTTCTATTAAAGGTGCATTGTCCATATATTAACTTTATCCGACTTTTATTTCCTGAGCTTCTGACGCAACAATCATGGAATCAAAATTTTCAATAAGCTTTTTTTGGCTTGACTAACCGGATTTGACGAAGGAACTGCAAATAAATCTAACATTCCTTTAAGCTGATGCAGAAAATTAAATGGTGGTTGACCGGATGAAAACATTGAACAAAATATTTAAAAAATGTCAAATTCTATTGGTTAGGAAGCGGAAACGGAGGAACCACTTCCGTTACAAGACCTTTTGGACAACCCTTGGTACTCTTGGCTCAGGAGTCGTCAACTGCGACCTCATCAACGAGGTCATCTCTACGACGAAAACGCAGTATTAACAAGAGAAGGTGACTGCTTCGAAAAATTTTGCAAATTTAACGAATAATAAAGAAACGTATAATTTCATTGTTTTGCGTCTGGCAACTGAAGTAAGATTTACTAAATTTCATTTTAAAGGTAATATTAAATTTGATTCAAATTGATATTTCAAATATTTAATACTGTTTTTAGCGTTCTTTAATTCTTGTTAAGATTGTTTTTTATTCACTAAATTTGGTATTCTCCCAGTCTTAAGAATATTTTTTTTTATTTTCAATAAAATTGTGAACTTTTATCGATTTCTTAGAAAATTGAGCAGTCTGGCTCTGATAATGTCATTGAATTGTTTAGGACTGAAATATATTTTCCTAGGCAAAATGTGAAACACATAGTTTTTGCTTTTTACCAACAAGATTTTTTCATAAACTTAGGGCGTAAATAAATTTAAAAAAGTTTAAAAATTAGTGAAATTGCGTACATCTTTCGTAAAATCTAAAAAAAAATTTTCTCAAACAAGCCATCTGTGATTTTTTCTTGATTTTTTTAGATTCATAGTAATATGAGGGAGATATCCTGTAATTTTTGTCCTCGCTGAACTATTCCTTTATACGAAAACGTATTTTTGATGACATATAATAAATTTCATTAAATATAAATTCCCTTTCTTTTTAACATTCTCAGTTTCGTGTCCTTGTAAAGCTAAAATCATATATATATATATATATATATATACAAAATATACGGTTACGAAATTTAAAAATATCAGATCTTTCTGATTTTAAATTAAAAAAATTGATGAAATTATGATTTTTGTTTTACTGTTTTGATTAATTTTACTTCTTACTTTACTTGGTAACAGTAACAGTATGCTTGAAGGAGAAGAAGCAGAAAAAACAGAAAAGACAAAACTAGCAAAGAAGTAAAATTAACCAGAACAAATCAACGAAAATTAATATTCTTATTTAAAATATGAATTCTGTAAGCTTATGTTCTTTAAAATTGACACCTGTTAAAAATATTCTGATATTCACATAGTTTAATTCACGTTGCAAAACTCATGACAAATGTTAAATTTGAATTTTCCGAAATTTTTCATAATCTAACGAAACTGCAATGAAATCTTCGTAAACTTACCTTGAATTATAAGAAAAGTTTCCTAGTTTTCTGTTATATGTAACGGCAAAAAACTTCCGCTACTCGAAACGTAAAACTTTTTTGTGACATGTTTTAGAATTTTCAGATACATTATGTAAAAAAATTCCGCAATTGTATCTGAAAATTACGAAATATGTAATTAAATGTTACTGGAATAATCTTAAATTTACGAATTCTTGTAACTTCATTTTATCAAATTTATCATAATTTTCCGGATCTCATCATCTGTTTGATATAATTTTGCTGAAAAAAAGAAAAATACCTGATGTTGAAAGATACCGAAAGTATAATTACCGGAAAAGAAAATTTTCAAAAAATTCAAATTTCTGAAATTTTAAATTAATAAAAAATAAATAAAACCACAGAAATTCAAATTAAAAAAAAAAACATTTAACTAGGGTGCTGCGCCCTTTGCGCACGCGCTGAACCACGCTTCAGGTAAAAAAACATAAATTCACAAAAATTTGGGTCTATATTTTTACCCAGGGCTGGGGGAGGCCATGTACAATGGGCACGGTCAAAGGTCATTATTATAGGTATAATTTTATACTCTTGCGGTAATTTTACACATTATATCAATGTTTTGGGTTAGTGTAGTATATTAGTGGTAATATCGGATAACAAAAAATGCAGTAATATGCCATAAGATTGTATGGAATGTGCGGCTATATGGCATGTAGGGCAATATGTCACGTGAGGTAATAAGGCAATTGGGTTAAGGCAGCGCATGGGGTAATGTGGCACATCGGGTTATGTTCTTATAAAGGCAGTATATATATATATATATATATATATATATATAGGGTAATATGGAACACGGGATAACCTGACAGACGCGAAAATGTGGCACACGGGTTAATGTGGCATATAGGGTCTATGTTTTTTGTTAGAGTAGTATATTTATTACAATATTGTACTATCTTATCCAAAAACATATACAAAATTGGGTCATGTTTTTAGTTAGGGCGATATATTCAGTACAGTATCAGTAGACCCAGTCAGGCCTCGCCGCCAAATACGAAGCCGAACCGGCCGGGAGTACCTATCTAAAAATATTTCCTTTCCTATGTCTTATGCACAGAAAAAACCTGTACGTATTCTCACTCGCGATCTTTGCACCATAATTTCTAAGAGTGTATTTAACATAATTTTCTGTAAACGGGTAATACTAGGTAAATAATTAAAGTGTCCGTTAATATGAATATAATAATGACTTATTTAGCTTATATAGTTGTAATGTTATTGTCAAAGTTCGGACTTTGCGCGAGTTGCCGAAAAAACTTTACCACTTTCAAGATTTATGGTTTCCATCACCCCAAGGTTTAGAAAGAGCTGCGGTGACTTCTCTGCCTTCCTCATTGAGCTATCTCGGGAAGGGGCAGGTATACGGTATTTAACGGGTAACCATCTTTCTTCATAAATTTGATTCCGTTTACTGTGGTGGTTGTGTGTTCTCACTCTTCTATTCGTTTGCGCCAAAGGATGTGGTCACCACAGTCACAATATAATTGTATTTTCAAATTTTTTTTTTAATCAATGATTAGAACACAACGCATTTTATTTTACATTTAAGGTTAATGAAAAATATAAATAAACTATGTTATTGTCAGAACCCCGAGTAATCGATGCGAAAGCAACATATGATAGTACATAGATTGTGTTACGAGACAGTAATTGCACCTTTGATAGCCGAGTTCGATGTTTTTAGTACGAGGCGATCAGTGCGCGCGCGAAGCGCACGTGCCGCCGAGTACTGAAGACAGCGGACGAGGGTCGAAGGTGCCATTCTTGTCTAGTGACACACGATATTTTATGCAAAAAAGGCCGGTTCCGCGCTTTCCGTTCGTATGCCGGTAGTCTGCGGAAAATCAATCTTTGAAAATCTTACGTATACGCCTGCGCAGTAGCTCGACCGCGCTACTGCGCAGGCGCACACGTATGATTTTTGACGATTGGCGTCCCGCAGGCAAAGATACGATTATACTACTAAAATACAGACATTTATGTTTATGTTTTGCAGAGAATTGTATTTACTTTAATTTTTGTAAAAGTACTCAGGACTTCATATGTATTGCAAAGGAAATATTTCAAAGAAACTCATGGTTTTCCACTTTTTCTCTTATTTTTTAGTATTATGAAACAATTCTACTTGTCGCAAGATTTTCAGCAGTTAGAACCTTTTTTTTATGCTACACTGAACGTTTTTATCCAATAAAATTTTACTTCAAACTTATTTTTATGAAAATATGTCGACTAACCTCTTTGAAAAAATCAAAAATTAAGTTTTCTCAAAAAAAGCTCAAGCAATTTTTTATTTTTGGACTCAAAATGATTGTGAGACATTAACGAAGTGTAATCAAAAGAAAACCGGGGGGTGAAAGCACCTTTGGGTTGAGGTTAGTCGATACCCACCGTGCTCTGTCTACAAGCAAAAGTCTTGTTTCTTTAGTTTGTTTTTCAATTTTTGGCGACATGTTTTTACCAACAACAAATTCTCAACCTAAAAGAACCAAAAAAATTGATAGCTGTTGCCATAGAGGCAGAAACATTTCGAAGAATAAATTATTGTCAAATACTAACTCATTGAAAATCCATGAATTTTAAATAATTTTAATCAGAAAAGTGGTTATAAGTTAGGCGAAAAATCTTTTCACTTTAAATGTGATAACATTTAACATAATATTCAGTCTAGAATTAAAAAAAAAACATATTATTAAATTTTTCAACTGAGAGTCTAGTAGGATACTTATACGTCATATTTGGTCTATTAGAGAAGAATAAAGGAAGAAGAAAGGAATAATTCTGAACATTCTAAATATTAAAACTATGATGAGGAGTAATAATTAATTTTTTACATTTCTATTTTATCATGGAAAAGTATTTGGAAATAATTCATAAATAATAGCATTCCATTGCCAGTCTGTAAAGTCTACGGTGATTTTGTAAATAAATTTGGACTATAATTAATCATAGGTGGACGTATGAGCAAAATTCTATTTTTTTATTTTCTGCATTCCAATTCATTCCAGGTGTTTAAATTTTACCATTTTAACTCTTGGCTTGTCCACATGCCCTTTTTATGTACTATTTCAAATTTACAATCCTGGTCAATGGTGCATTTTGCACTGTGTGATTACTAAATATACTGGGTAATCTGTTCATTGAAGGCCAAAATACTTATTGTCATTACAAAGCAAATTTATAATTTTTTTCAAGACTTATGCGTCTCGGTAAAGCTCAAATAAAATCAAATAAATGTGTTTTTTTCATAATAGTGATATAATATAAGTTCCTTATTTTTTATATAATAAATTTATGATGATACACAATTTGGAGCCTCAAAATTGTTGATTGATTTTAAGATTTTAAAGAAATAGCAAATTTAAAAAAATCGCGTTTTTTTTAACGACTTGGACAATCTTTTCTTTTGCAAAAAACTTGTCATTTTGCTTTCTAAATATAGTTAGAATAATCAAAAACGTATTCTTAAGAAATATATTGTAGTAAAAAGGTCGCTAGCCAAGCAAACGGTATTTCTAGTGTTGAAAACATAACAACTGATGCAACATACTCTTATGTTATAAAAGATTTGCATTTTAAGTTGTTTTTTTCTTTCATTCTTTCCGATATTTTTAATAATTCCTTATTAGATAATAAAACGGCAATACAATTATCAAAAGATGGCATATGTCAGAAGGGCTCGTACCTCAAGTAATGGGAGGCAAAATAATGACCAGGTATTAATGTGGAATATTCTCAATCAAGGAAATTATTTTTTAACAAGTGCAAACTTTTAAATAGAAATAGAAACAGGATATAAGTAGCTTTGAGCTTAGAGTAATTTTTTACTATATTATATAAGATTATTGCATCATTTGATAATAAATTGGCAAATCGTGCTACACTTACTGTGATTTATGTTTCTTATAATTACCTGAAAAATATTTCAAGTGGTCTGGAGTCCGACTTGGACAATCATGATCAAAATAACGACGAAGTTTTACTTTCCTGTCGAAGTAGTAACAACATTCACTTAAATAGGGGTTACCAAGTATGTAATAGTAAATTATTAGCGAAATAATATTTACTATGCTGGTAACTAGGACTGTATATCAGTATATACTTATTCAAATCAAGTCTTGTCTACTTAACGCAGTTGCAAATATATCCTTAAAATTAAAAAAAAAAAATCAAACTGTACGAGCGACTACACAATATATGTATCATAAAATTATGTCCTTGACATGTAGGATATCTTAGGAAAATTTTTTTCAGAGATTAGCGTTATTGACGGTCTTTCAATTGCTGAATCAGCACCTGATTCAAGCACTGATTCCGAGGACGAAAGAAAATCGCAAAGTAATTTATTTTGGCTGGATTCATCAAGTTTTGAGGTGCTGTCCGATGTCAATGAAAACTCTTTCAATTTCAAAAGACTTTCTTATCTATATGCTCAACTTCTTCTGATTCAGACGTGACAGTGAGTTCCAAATGTTTGGACAATAGTGCTATAATTAACAAAATTCCGGATGATGAAACAGACGATCCGGCTTGGCTGACTATGCGCATTTATGAAAACGCCGACGTCACTTGTGGTGAAGCTGTTACGAAAATTCTAGATTTTCTGTTATCGAATGGGCATACTAAAAAATCGTTAGAGCCATTGTTGCAGCTAATAGCTTTTTTATTACTAGATTCAGGAAATCTTCCAAAGATCAAATATATACCTACATTTCAAACATTTTTAATTAAGTACTTCCAAAAGATTTCGAACCAGTGCAGTGGCGAGACACAGATTTTGCAATTCATGTACGAAGTACTTCGGGAAGTGGTATGTTAAGTTAACGATTACAGTTTGCAGTAACTGTAAAACTTCAAAAGTCAATGGTCTGTTCTTGGAATATAGCAGACACTCTATTTTAAGAGATGCCCTTGAACTCAAAAATCTTCAGATGCTCATAGATCAGTACCAAAACGAATGCGCAAACAGAGATAATTACAATTATTTGTACGACATAAACTCTCGTGCTGAATACAAGAAACTGACGAGAATCGCTATTCCCGGTAAATACAAGCTTGTTTTGGTATGGTTTACTGCCGTCATTTCAACTGCGAAAAGCGATAATTGTAGTTTGTAGCCCGTTCCAAACCACAAACCACAAACCATCAGGCTTACTAAAAGACAGTATGGAAGTTGCTCCAATTGAGACAATGGATGCTCCAGCCAGTGCTTCTGCCACAACTGGCAGAAGATCCTCCCCTTCGTACTCATGCAAGCGTGCTAGAAAACGGAAGAAAAGCAAAGCGTGAAAATTTGCAACACTCAAAAGGAGTTAAAGGACCAACAACTTCTATAAAAATACCATTTCTTAATCAAGAAAACAAGCTTTAATCCAGATTATATGCACATCGTTCTTATCGGAGTTCTCATGATGTTAATAAAACTTTGGTTCTTAACAATGAATAAAGAACAAGACTTTTATGTTAATAAAACGTTCAGAGACAAGCTTGAGGAACAACTGACACGTATTGCACCACCAGATAACATCACGAGAACTCCACGTTTAATTTCAAAAGTAAATTTTTGAAAATCAGCCGAAAAAAGAGCAATGTTACTCTTATACTTTCCGGTCTTACTAAAGAAAAGTTGAAGGAAATTTGAAGCCATTAGGGGAAAAATGTGACACAAAAAGTTTTGAGGAAAAACAGTAAAGAAAAAGTTTCGAGAAAAAAAAGTAACGGAAAAAGTTCAGAAGAAAAAGGTAAAAATCATCGCGAGGTAAAAATGTTATTCGGAAATATTCAAGGAAAAACGTTATATAAAATGTTGAAGGAAAAAATGTGATAGAAAAACTTCCGAAGAAAAACGTTACAGAAAAGGTTGAGGGGAAAAATGTAGTAAAAAAAGTTCCCAAGAAAAACGTCACAGAAAATGTTGAGGAGAAATTTAGTAGAAAAAGTTCCGAAGAAAAACTTTACAGAAAATTTTGAGGAGAAAAATGTTGTAGAAAAATTTCCGAGGAAAAGCGATATACATATATAAAACTCGAGGGGAAAAGTTTCTTCTGGAGCATCCGAGGAAAAACGTTACTCCAGCAATTCAGTTTTTTTTGTTATTATAAGTTAATCACAAAAACACTTTAAAAATAGCTGTCAATTCAATATCGAGTGTTTCTACTTTATTTTTACTTATATATATACATACA
>JAUELO010000296.1:7606142-7616996 GCA_032357855.1 Amphibolips quercusostensackenii | reverse complement strand
AGGTACAAATTCGAGAAATTTTCGTATTTTTTAAACTTCTTACGTGGTAAATTCTTTTTAAAAGGCTACAAATATCTCTTAGAGGTAATTCGACGCCGAATTTAATAAGCTGTCCAACGGTTTTTTAAACAAGTTTTTCTCTCCCTTTTACAACGATTAATCATGTTTCAAAGTCAGCAGTGATTTTTGATAGTACTCGCGCCGGCCGTACCAACAATTTACAACTGTAGTGTATATTCAATGATAGTCTGCCCGAACCTTGGAGAGATACGAAAAAAGTCAAAGGAGCAAAATTGTTACTCTAAAAAAGTTCTAGAAAAATGCCTATTGACACTATCTTCAATTTCGCGTTATTTTCGGAAAAGATTTATTTTTTTGTCAACAATACAATTTTATAGTGGAATCAAAAACCAAAAAGGACTAAATTTAACATTTTCATAGACGTTTGGGTAGAAGAATGATGAAGTGAGTTATAAAAAATGGAGAATATCGAGTATCGATTATTTAAGTAATATCGACCTCAAAGAAAAAAGTTTGATATAGGGGACACCGGGGTAAGACGGGAACCTGATTTTCTCTCAAGTTGTATGTTTTTAGAATTGTTATTTTTAGGAAAAGGTAGAAGAACTGATTTGCCAGTTTTCAAAAAAGAAAAAAAATGAAAAATAATAAGTAGCACAAGAAGAATGTGAAGTTGAAATTTTAGGAGTCAGATTCCGTTATTTTAAGGTAATTTTAAATGAAAATTAATTACTGTTAATTTCAGAAAATATGTTTTTTATAACGTTAATTGTGAAGATTAATTTTTGCATTTTATTTTAATAAGTGATTATTATGCACTTTTTGAAGACAAATGTTTAATATTTAGTTATAAATGAAGAGTACAATTTGGGGCGGAACGCGTCACGTATCAGGGCGAGACGGGACACTGTTTCTCTGGCTGTCATAACCTTTTTTTGAGTCTAGGAGCCATAGAAGTTTTTATCATTCTGAATATTGATTTTGCACGTGTTATCAAAATTTATTTAAAAATATTAATATTTTCACAATTTTAATATATTTATGTAGGGAATTTTTTTTTTTAATGTGTCCGGAGTTCAGAAAACTCTGTTAAATATGAATTTTTTCTTATATAGTAAATGGAGTAGTATATCAAAAGATATTAAAATTTGAGGTTTTGTAACCGAAATAAATTTGATGCTAAATAAATACCAAACTTAGCTAAATACACCTTTAAGGTCAATGAAATCATTTTTAGGAATATTTACACTGTCATATTTCATACTTATTTCTGATGCAAATAAATATTTACATTAAATCCTTATTGCAAAACTAATTGGTATTGCGCTATAATGAAATAAATTATATCTTACGTCATTTTAAAAAAAGGTTAGTTAAACGATTGATATATAAGGTAAATTATAGATACTAAAAACCACATGGAAAATTACTTTTTTTTATTGAAAAATAATACATTATTCAAGTTTACTGCCTCACCCCCATACGTGTCCCGTTCCGCCACAAGCCCGGCGCGAGACGGGACAAAAGCACTAGTTTTAAATTGGTATTTTTTTTGTTCGTAATTAATTATTTTTAAATATTTAATTCTTTACGAAATTGAAACATAAAGGTTTACAGTATTTAAGTAACAATTTACATTATAGTATTTCGCAACAGATGACGAGTACTTTAATGAAAAAATAACCTGTCCCATTCCGCCTCGGTCTCTCTTAAAAGTCGTTGAAACTGTTAAATTATTTTCTTCTTTGTTTTTTCATGGCACCATAAAATTGTATTGCTGAGAAAAAAAATATTAAAGGATTTTACTAATATTTTCGAAAAAACTTTTTTAGACAAGCAATTTTATTCGTTCGACTTTTTTCGATTCCAGTGTCGCTTGGCAAAAAATGTCAATTTTCGTCTTCCAGATAAAAAAATATTCTATTCTCTCCAAGGCTCAGGAACAAGGGATGAGAGTGAATCTAGAAAAAAATTGCAGAAAAAAAACAGTGGGACTTTTGAGTAAATTGTCTTGAAGAATTCTTTTAGAATCAGAAAGAAAAAGAAGAATACCTATATTAGATGAAAAAAGATATAACATTTTCAGTAAACAAATTTCGACAAATTAGTGAGGCACAGAAGTAAGTACATAAGTAAGTTGCCAGAAAAGTAAAAAACAGGCAAAAATAGAAAAAAGCTATTCAATATTTTATTTTCCATTTGTCTAAAAAACATGTGTACATATTTTTGGCCACAACGCAGTTAAAAATAAAGCTTTTTTAACGAAGAACGTTTGATCTTATCAGAATTTTAATTGGAGACATTTTTTGTCAGTTTTAGTGGAATTATGTTTTTATCATTTCAAGTATGTTTGCAATAATATAGACTACAAATTGTAGTAGGAAAAAATAATTCAAATTTATAAATGTATCAGCTATAAGACAAACTTTGCTCTCTTCGCTGTAACTCAAATTTTCAGGATAAACAACTTATAGCATACAAAAACTTTTAATCTTCGTGGGCTTTTTAATCCAATTAATTTGCTTGATGAATCCACCTTAATGTGAAGTTATGTGTCTAAATTTTATTTTAGGTTCTCATCGCTTTTGCACGTACATTTTTAAAATTCCCTTTTTACTTTGGGAGTAAAATTAACACATTTCAGAGCTAATAAAGAGTAATTTGACAGAAACGTTTTGCCAATCAAGCCATTTATTCTACTCAAAAATTAAATGATAGAGCCATAAATCCGACAGCCATGCGTGGGCGATGAAATGATTCTTGTTCTGTCAAACATTTCTGTTTCCTTTTCTGTTTGCTCTCTTCCACACCTCTAATATTTACTTAAGAAAATAATAATTTAGTTAATGAAATGAAAAGTTATAATATTACTAATAAATGTAGATTTGCAGAAAAAATCTTACTTTTTTATGAAAAAGAACTGAAATATAATAATTAGATAAAATTATTATTAAGAAAATGTTGCTTATCCTATTTTACAACTTTCCATTTTAAAATCTTATTTATTTTAAAATATTAAAATTTTTGTGATTTTAATTCAAAATTCATTTTTCAGTACTTCCAAATTTTATAATCCTGTTTTTGAAAATCTCTGGAATATCACAGCACTGAAGTACAACCTTTTATTGAATTTGAGGAAAGTAATAATTTTATAATTCAAACAGAGTAGCCACTATTTATTTAGTTTCCGTCTCTTGGCTTTCTCTTGGTTCTCCCGGTAAAAAATAGTGATTTCTCCCGATTTAGAAAAAAATAGACTCTATCTATGCGAAACCCACAGTTTTTTCACATATGATCAATTGCGGAAGTCTATGAGCATCAGCAAACCTTTTTGCGAGAGATCTATTGACTTTAAATCATATAATAAGTAGGATAAGGACATTTTTGTGTCTAATAAAAAAATAAAGAGATGTGTTTCATTATATAGTAGCAGTAAATGCACACGTTCACGTCTGATAATAATTTCAAATCGAAAGAGTTTAATTTCAAAAACATATATATATATATATATATTGAACGATTTTGAAATAAAAAAGTTCCAATTCAAACTATTTTAGATTAAGTAACATTTTGAACAAGGAGAATATTTCTAATGGAATGAAAAGAAACTAAACTTGTCGCTGAAATTGAAATTTTTAAAAATAGATCCTCTTAAAATTGAGAATTAAATAATTTCAGATTAAAATTTCAAAAATAGGACAATTTCAAAATGTTCAAAATTGTGCATTTCTAGATTCTAATTTTAGATTTTGGTTGATTAAGAATTTAAACAAACTGAAATTGTATTATTTTTAATTAAAAACGTTCAAAAATTTAAACTTTGACAACTTTTAAATTTGAATAATTTCACATTCAAAGCTTCTGAATTTCTAGAATTTTAAATTGTTATTGCATTAAAAAATATAATTTAACATTAAAACTGATTAGACACATTTTTCTAAATAAAAAATTAACTGAATCATTCTTTAAAAAAAACGTTCAAAATAAGTAGTAATTTTAAATGGGAAACATTAAAAATGAAAATTTTCTACTCCGGAACATTGAAAAACAACTGCAAACTTCATTTGAAACTGAAAAAATCTTAGTCACTAAATATTGTGATAATAAAACTTTTTTATACTCAAACCCTTTGAAATTTTAATTTTTTCAAGTAAATTAAAATTTTTTAACAATTAATCATTTTTCAATTGTTAACTACTGTACATTTTAAAATTCAAGCAATTTAATTTTAATTGCATATTTGAAACTTATGAAAGTGAAAAATTGAAAATTTATAGCTGAACATGAAAATTCAGAACTCTAAAATATTGTAGCCATTCTGAATTAAAGAAATTATTCAGTTACTGGGTGTCTATTTCAGGTAGTTGAATTTTTATCTATTTTAATTTTAATCAGCACAATTTTCAATTATTTAAATTCAAGTCGTTTAATTATTGTTAACACTTCCTTTAGAATTATTATTCATTCTTGACATTTTGTGATAAAATATTTTTCAATTTAAAATGATTTATTTGTTTAAATCTTTAAATAAAAATTGGACAAATCCAAAATTTGACATTTAAAAATAAAAATAAAAAATAGGATACAAAACAAGATTATTATAATATGATCTAATGTTTGAAATTGCACAATTTTAAGCTTTTCAATTCGAAATTGCTTTTTAATTACATCTAAAATTACTAAAGTTAAAAGTGACTATCAAAGCCTTTAACATGAAATTTTGAAACGTTTAATAGCGAAATTGTCCTAATATTTTTTATATTTGAATTTGAAACTACAACCTTGTGAAATGTGAAGTTCAAAACCTCCAAAAATTAAGATATTTAAAACCAAAGATTTTCTAATTTAAGCTTTTGAAGCAAAAATCTTGAGTTTTAAGGCCTAGAAGAATAAACTGTTTTGATATTGCACATTCAAAATTATAATTTTCAATTGACATTATAGAAATTTTAAAGACGATTAATATATTTTCACTAAGTATCAGCGTGTAGTATCAAACGATATTCGAAGTGATTGAATCGATTTTTTACTGATAAATGTGATTTCTGCAAAAAAATTTCATTTTCATCGATTTTATCCAAAGGATATTCTTATCTGCAAATGAGTCTTTAATCTAAATGTTTGAATTTAGTAATTTTGTGCACTTTAGGGTCTTAATTTACCAAAAAAATCAAGAAATTAGGATGTTTTTAGAATATGACTAAGTGAATGTTATGATTAAAAAATTACAATTAAAACTTCTTTCAGACGTCAATCATGGCCGCAGAATTCAACGGAGGTGTTGTGATCGGTGCAGATTCTCGTTCAACGACGGGGTAATAACTTTATGACAATTACAAAAACAGTTGCTACTTAAATTTAAAAAATTACGATTTACCATACTAATAACAAAACGTTGCTATTGTATATTCTTGTTTTTTTTAAAACTTTTCAAGATTTTATTGAAGTTGGCATCTATATAAAAAGTGAATCAAACACCTGTGTAAAAAGTTTAAAAAAGTCGAATCTAAAAAGGATTCCACAAATTTTTGTCTACATTTTTAATTTAAGACCCTGCGAATACTCTCAACTTAGGAAGTCTTGCCGTGATCAATTTTGTAGTAAAGTGTAAATGTAAAGAATTACTGTCTGAAAGTATGCTTGGAAAAGTTGAAGAAGAACCGCAAAGCTAACATGAAAATTTTATTTTTTGCAGATCGTATGTCGCAAATAGATACGCTGACAAATTAACGAGAATAACCGACAATATTTACTGCTGTCGTTCCGGGTCGGCTGCAGACACACAAGCTATTGCAAACATCGTATCGTATCACCTGGGATTTCATCAGTATGTATATTCCTTATTATTATATTTGCAATTCAGTTTAAAAGTATGTAGACGAAACTATATTATGTCTTTATCGGCATTTTAGAACACAGGAAAGTGGATAAATCTGTAGTAATGTAACTAAAAGTTTCGAATTGATTTTGTTTTCAACAAAAGGAAACTAAGCAATAATGTTGATAAACCATATAATTACACAAGAAATCCAATATAGGAACAGTTTCAGGGGTAGCCTCGCACTGGCTTTGCTCCTAAATTGGATTTCTTGAAACGTAAACAGTCAGGGACGCCGGCCACTTGAACCGTTTTAGATATGATGATCGTTTCATCTAAAATTCGATTCTATGAAAACAAGACTCTCCTACCCACAAAAGTTATTTAGCCCGCTTAAAACTCACAAACTGTCTTCCTTATGAAAGTACGAATTAAAAAAATATATAATTGGTTAAAGTTATGCTTTCTTCACATCGAAGGAAAATAACAACTAATATTCAATAATACAGACATGCTTAGATTTCTTCGATACGTTAACAATATGTTTTTTTGGGTTTAAAAATAAATTACTTTTTTGTCTTGAGGCATAATCGGAAACTGGAGAGACTAAAAAATTCACTTATATTCGCAAATCTAATCGTATCGATAGAACAAACATCAAGCTTTCTGTCCTTCAGGTCCTGCCAAAATAACAGTTTATATGAATTTCAAATGATAAACTTTTACAGGAAATTGATTTGAATATAATTTTAAAAAAAATGACTTTTCCGTCTTCCAAATTCGACCTGACATACCTCTTTAGCTTTTTTCACATCCATGCATTTTCTCATGCATGCTCTTGTGTTTCTATGACATCTTATGTCTTTTTAAATTAGGGTCTTATTCACACATTCTAAACATTTTTTCCTCGGTCTGCCTCTGGCCACATTGCCATTTACTTTGCCTTGATACACTTGTTTCGTCAGCCGTTCATGTTTCATTCCCTCAACATGCCCAAAACATTTAAACAAATTTTGTTTTGTATCTGTCAAATAGTGTCTCATCTCTACCATATTCTTTGAGGATTCTCACACAGAAATATTGATCCAATGTTTACTTTATTAAAGCGTTACTTTAATTTTGGCATTGCTTAACATTTTAGAAGAACGTTATAAGAAATATAACAATAAAACAATTTCATTTTACGATAAGAATTTTTTCAAATGCTAATATCATATTGAAATTAATAAATTTTTATAATAATTATTATTTGCTCGAAATGATGACGAAATAACAGATAGGCAATTTTGCCTTTTTTGTCGTATCTTTTGTAAAGGACAACTTCCTTATTTTAACTTCACTTTTTTCATAAATATCTAAATATGTAAACGAACCTTACGAAAAGTTTGAATAACCTATTAAACCACACAAATTTCAAACAAAATATTATTTCTTTTATTGAAATTTAGCAATAAATACCTTAAAAAGTTGATTAAGATTCACTTTAGCAAGCAAAAAAATTAAACCTCGATCGTCAAAGTCCTGAGTATTCTCATGCAATTATCCAACCTTTGTTTTCGTATTTTCAACAAACGTAATAAAATTCTGACCTATCTTTTTAATTTCCTAAAACTGGTCCAAAAGATGAAGGCATTTATTTTTAAAAAGATATTCTCTTTATTTCAACTTATCTCAGCTTATTGTTAATTCTATTTTATTATTCTCAATTATTCTAACTTCCTTATGAATAATGTAAACGACCTTCGAAATTTGCAACTATTGTTCAGTGATTGTTCCCAAACTAAATCAAGAATTAAAAAAAAAAGGGATAATTTGCATATCTGAATGTGTGACGTGTAACTAATAAAAACATTTGTTTCCTATCATCAGAATGGAATTGGGTCAGCAGCCTTTGGTGGAAACAGCCGCCAACGTTTTCCGCGAAATGTGCTACAATTACCGAGATTCCCTGATGGCTGGAATCCTCGTAGCTGGATGGGATTCGCAAAAAGGTGGCCAAGTCTATAGCGTTCCTATTGGAGGCATGTGTGTTCGTCAACCCATTTCTATCGGTGGATCAGGATCTACTTACGTCTACGCCTACGTCGACGCTAACTACAAGCCCAACATGTCCAGGGAACAAACAGTCGAACTGGTTCAAAACAGTACGTTATTTCCTTTTTTTCCTTGGATCTTTGTATTTTAGGAATCACAGTCCGTTCCCTCGTTTTATGAGGTTCCGATTCATCATCGTCGACAGCGAAGAAATCGCTAACAATTCAATCGAGATACTAAACCCGAAAGATAAATCAATTCTGTAGTTGATATCAACAGGAAAAAGAAGAAGAATTTTCATGAAAATAGGAGAATAAATTATTTTAAGTAAATATAATGTTGGTATTAATGTTAAACTCAAAATAAAACGCTTCGAAATACTATTTCAAGTAAAAATATTTCATTTTTAACAAAATACATTAATTTTCAACCAAGAAAATTAATTTTCTACCAAAAAAGACGAATTTTCAACCAGAGATGAATTTTCAACTAAAATGATAAATCTTCAAAACAAAAAAATTAATTCTTAACAAAAATTGTAATAGTTAATATTTCAGACAAAAAGTATTTTTTATTTCAAACCACAAACAGTTCAACTGTTCATTTGATTGATATGTGATTTTCAAATAAATATTTTTTATTTTCTACCAAATTGTTAAGTTTTAAGTCAAAATGATTAATTTTTAACAAAACAGTTGAATTTTTAACAAAAAATGTAATAGTTGATATTTCAACCAAAAAAGATTTTAATTTTAAATAAAAAACAATTTAATTCAAACTAAAAAGACAAACTTTTAACAAAGGTATTAAATTTTCAACTGAAATGATGAATGTTCATCAAAAGAAAATGAATTCTTCACAAAGTAGTTTAACAAAAACACATTTTAATTTCTAATTAAAAACAGTTGAATTCATTCAATAAAAGACGAATTTTCAATAAAATATTCAAATCCTCAATCAAACATTTTCATTTTTGACCAAAAAGATTACATTTATACCGAAGGAGATGAGTGTTTAAACGAAAAAGACGAATTTGTAATAAAATAATTGAATTTTCACCCAAAAAAGATTTTCCAATCAAGAGAGGAAAAAAATGACAACACAATTTTTCAAAATTTTTCAAACTAAGACGAATTTTCTAGCCAGAAGGATGATTTTTTTTACAAAATTGTTGAATTTTTAACAAAATAATTAGGTTTGCAATCGTATAATAAAATACGTGAAAGGCAGTGCTACCAGATGGGAGCCCGGTCATATTTACATAAATAATTTAGACATACAGTGTATTTTTTAAATAAAATTATAAAATCTCAGTATTTTTAATTTATTTTTCTTATTTTTCACTATTTTTTAATATTTTAATATTGAGATTTTATCATTTTATCAAAAGAATACATTTGCAGTTAAATTTATTAATGAAAATATAGCCTATTTCGAATAATTATTTATAAATATCATGTAAATATATCAGAGAATAGTACGTTAGTTGTGGTTTTCGAAACAAAATTTTGAAAATCGAAAAAAATATGGAAGAAAGTAGCGTATATTAGCTTTCAACTGACAAAAATAAATTAGGAACAAATTTAAATGTCTAAAGAAACAAAAACAGAATGAGCAAGTTCTTTAAATAGTCATTTTTGTGATTTTCAAATGATTTTTTTCTAACTTAATTAGAAAAATACTTTGAACAACTCAGGGTTCTGTACTGAAAGGAATATACTAGACAAAAATTGATGATAATAAAGAATACAAATCTATTGCTAAATGTTTATAATAATAAATGAACTCCCCTTTTAATCCCCTTTTTTATCTAAAATTAAACTATTGAACCGCTGTGATCTCTGATATTTGTACAATTGAGTAAAAATATACATAAATGTAATATGATAGAGAAATAAAAGTTATATCAAAATCTATTTTACGATTCTAATAATTTCTTTAATTTTTCACAGCATTGGCCCTCGCAATGGCTCGTGATGGCAGCAGCGGTGGAGTTATTCGCCTTGGTGTCATTACCGAGAAAGGGATCGAGCGCAAAGTTATTCTCGGAAACGAGTTACCCACCTTCTACCAAGATTAAATAATTTACCTTGTCAAACTTGATACATAAGAGTTATTCATTCTAAGTACATGAGCTGTTTGTCTCCATTTGCTAAATAAATTAATACGAAAAGCAAACACGATCTCCGTTCTGAAGAGGAGTCCAGCCAGCCTCCATAATTTCATCAATCCAGAGTTTCAAAACCTATCAAGTTGAATCAAAAAGTGGGCTTGTCTTTTCTTCAGGAAGGATTTAATCAGTCTTGATGATTCCTTGATTTTCAAATTCCAGACTGTAGATCGCAAGATTAGAAAATTCCTCTCGTAACTGTATGATGACCGAAATTACCTAAGGGGGGGGGGGGCACTCGCTATAGAGGTTTCAAAAAATGGATTTTTTTATAGCCTTAATTTATAGTTTGAATCCTGTAGAATATGATACAGTTGGTGATTTGGATTAGAGATTTTGTTTAGTGAGTTTGGACTTATAATTGTGAAGTAAGCGAAGAATTTCGCCATGAACTCCGATCGTCAACGAACTGAGCAGCAAGAGAAGCGCAGCTTCTTGGTGACAAAAGAGGCCCATAAATCACGCAGAGAGGAGATGGATGGGCAAAATGAGTATTAAGAGGAAGCTGAAGGACTTATATGGTGCTGGAATAGCTGACTAGTTGGTAAGTCACAGACTCATACGTTTTTCCCTTACCGAAATGTACGCAATTATCTTGACACTTTTTTTCAGTGAGTTGAAAATCTGTGTACACGAGCACACAAAAAGTATTTGTCGGATCAAGTTCATATTGGCACACGTTTTCATGATACTTATGTCCAATTGATAAACCTAACTAAAAATTATCAAAATAAACATGTATTTGGCTGGGTCAAATTGGAAAATTTTCCCGAAGAAATCTACTTTTTTGTTCTAAGGCCTCCCCTTTAGT
>JAUELO010000296.1:7337020-7347029 GCA_032357855.1 Amphibolips quercusostensackenii | reverse complement strand
AGACATTTATACATTAAAATGCATGTTTATGAACCATTTTTATTTTAAAAATTTTTTGCATAATTTAGGTAGTTTGAATTTTCCCGAGAAGAATGACGTCACAAAGATATAGCCAATCTATGCGTTTCGCGAAAAATGCCGCGAGCGGGATCCATATTCAAACTTTTTCAAGAAAAAAAAACGTGTTTCTTATTCTATACAAAATTCTTTCTTCTTCGAATATGTTAATGAGCTACTAAAGAATCAAAATATCTTTTCATCTCATTTCATGCAACATCCCAATTAAGTGAAGAATTTTTGTAGGCATGCAAACCGATTTATTCTGAATAGATAAAATCATGCAAATTTCGCTTTCCGACTCGAGATGAACTACAACAGATTTGTTTTTCAGGCCATCATCAAATGAATAAGAATAATAGACTGGTTCTGTTGGAGAAATTATTATATCATTTCTTTCTTCTCCAGATCTAGAAAATATTTATGAAAGAAAAGAAATCTCGAAGAAATTCACTGATAGACGAAAATAATAAATAACATTATTTTACCTTATATAAAAATTGTTTATTGGTAGTACTATGAGCCGAAATGATATATTGAAAAAACTCGCAGTAGAAAGACTAACAGTGATGGGCTCCTCTTCACTGGAATCAGAATTTAGAGAGCAAAGCGTACGACTAACATTACCATATTCTAAATTTTCTGTAAGTGGAATCTGCCAGAAAAGTATTCCTCCTTTTTGTTTAACTACTATAATCAATGGAAAGTCGGTCGTTGCATTGCTTTCGACTGTCACTCGTGCTTCTTGTAAAAAAGAATTCTGAAAGAAAAATAAATTTCTTATGATTTCAAAAGCTTTCACAAAGACTTCAAGAATTTTAAAGATTTCAATGATTTCACAAAGACTTTTAAGATTATAAATAATTTTGCGAATGTTTCAAAAGTTCACAGATTTTAACAGATTTTACAAAGTTTTCAATGACTGCACAAAGATTTAAAAAATTCCAGAGATTTGAAACAAATATTTCAAAAATTTTTACGAATGTTTCTACACCAGATTTCAAGGGTGATCAAACCCTAGCTCTAGTCAAAATTGTTTCGGGAATGGTTTCTTTTTAATGTCTAAATTAAAAGAAAAATCTTACCTTGTTCCTTTTGTAAACAAAAATATATTCGGTGGTTGAATTAACTAATTTTGTATAAGATTGATTATATTTGGCTTCCTCAATGGTTGGTGGTAACATTAGACTACTTAGCAAAGTAGTATTAACAACAGGAATTATTGACATAACCAGCAATGCTATTATTCCCTTCATTTTTCTTATTCCGAATAAATGATCTACAGAAAATGAATTTCAGTTTCACTAAATTGTTGTATCTTAAATTCATCCCAAGTTGCGATGAATTAAAAATGAATTGAAATTTAAAGCTTTCCAGCAACACTCTGAAACAATAAAAAAATGGTTATATTTTGTTGTCAAGTAATTGATTCAAAGTTCTAAAACTTGTAGAATAATGATAATAATAATTTTAATTGTTCCTTTACGAAAAACTTACGATTATCCGCAATAGTATATTGATAGATAAGTCTGTGAGTAAGGCAGTTTTATCAAAGGTGACTATATTTCAATCTGATAACGTATCATCGAAAATGTGTTCCTGCAGAAAATCTCTTGACTTGACATTTTTATTACGAAAATACTAGTCCAGTGGTTACGAAATGTTTTAATATTGTGTCTTCAATATCTGTATTAGGTTGAAGCGACTTTGGACAATTTAAAGAGTGATAAAATGATATAAAATAGCAATAATTAAACTATTTTTAAAAAGTTTAGTTTAAAGACAATATGCGTACCTAGTCTGCAGGATATTTTCCGTCTTCCTTTTTTATCTGTTATTTCCTTTCACTTAATTTTTTTTCTACAATTTTTCAGTTTTTTCTAAAGGTTTTGAACATTTTTTTACTAAAAGACTGGTCTAAGTAACATTTTAAAGATAAATTTAATTGATTTTTTTATGTACACAAAACTTATAACAAATAATCGAAGAATTATGCGTACTTTTAAGCTGATCCTTAACTTCGTATAAAAAATTATAAGAATCAAACAAATAACAAAGTTCCTCAATTCAAGTTTGAAAAATTATAATCTCCAGATGCACGAATTTAATATTTCTTATGGCGGAGAAGAACTTAGTCCTAATTTTAACTAATTTTGAGTTAATAAGAAAGGGTTTTTGGTTTAATTCATCTACATATTTACATTTTACAATTATCGTAGAATCACAGCAGCGTAAAAAACGTGGAAAATATAACAAGAAAGATTTACGAGTCTCCCTCATTAAAAAACTGGAATTTGACTGCGATGAACGTCAGTGAGGTCATCGTCGAGAGTTAGCAAAACCATGAACGAAAAAAACATTGCTAAGGCTGATAAAAAATGCCAAATATCATGAGAGTCGAAAAAGTTGAAAAGGAGACAAGGTCTGTTGTACATTCGAGACTGGGCAGGAGTCAAAGCCCAGGAGATCGTTTTGTTTATGAAAAAATAGAGAGCAGCAGACCAAGTCAAAAAAGAGAGAGTTATGTAGACCGCTGGTTGAGGGAGAATCCTTTCTTTGTAGCAAAGCTGAAAAGTATTGGACATTTGCATATTAAAATTATTTAACGTATAAAGCACATTCATGCAATTTAGAAATACTTTAAGTAACGGTAAACAGGGTGTCCAGCGATTCTTAGGAACAAAATTCAAGGTCATTTCCAGGTTTTCCAGGTCGAGAAATCAAGTTTTTCCAGGTCACCTTTTTTTAGGTCAAATAATGAAATAACCATTTGTTATACATTTAAAAAAATGATCCATTTCACTTTTTATTGGCCAAAAATTTATAAAGAAAGCACAACCGTAAATAAACGAATTCTTGATTTTTGCGAACTTGAGTCGTCTTTCTGAAATATTTGGGAACATTTATAAATCTATGTAAAGTCTTTGAAATTCTAGAAATCTTTGAAATTTATTTAAATCTTCATGAAATCTTTGAAATATTTGTGAAATCTTTCTTCAATCTTTGTTTGGGAAATCTTTTGGGTTCGTTTAAAATCATTGAAATCTTTTAAAAGCAAATAACCATTTGTTATATAGTTAAAAAAAATGATCCATTACACTTTTTATTGGACAAAAATTTATAAAGAAAGCAGAACCGTAAATAAACGAATTCTTGATTTTTGCGAACATAAGTCGTCTTTGTGAAATCTTTGGGAACATTTTTAAATCTTTGTAAAGTCTTTAAAATTTTTGTGAATTCGTTGCAATCTTTTAAAGTACATATTTAAAATCTTTGTGAAATATTGAAATATCTGTGAATATTTGTGAAATCTTTTGGAACCTTTTAAAATTTTTGTAAGTTCTTGAAATCCTAAGAAATCTTTGAAATCTTTTGAAAGCAAATAACCACTTATCATACATTTTAAAAATTAGCCATTTTATTTTTTATTCGCCAACAATTTCTAAAGAAAGCCAAATCATAAATAAACAAGTTCTTAATTTCTTGCGAACATAAGTCGTCTTTGTGTAATCTTTTGGGATTTTTTAAAGCTTTCGTAAAATTTTTAAAATCTTTGAAATCTTTGTGTAATTTTTTTAAATCTTTTAAAATCTTAATGAAATCTTTGAAATATTTGTGAAATCTTTCTTCAATTTTTTTTTTGCGAAATCTTCCTTGTTCGTTTGAAATCATTAAAATCTTTTGAAATTTTCTTAAATTTTTTTCAACTAACAAAAGATTTTTCAGTAAAGAAAGAAAACAAATTTCAACCAAATTACTGAATTTTCAATCTAAAAGACAAATTTTCTAGAAAAACAGAATTTTCAACCCGAAAATATGGACTTTCACTAATTTTCACCAAATAATTGAATTTTCTAGCAAACTAGACGAATTTTCAACTGAAAAACATTTTTCACTCAAGAGAGAAAATAAATCTCAACCAAATTACTCAATTTTCAAGCTAAGGCAAATTTTACAGAAAAACAGTCAAATTTTCAATACAAAGATATGAATTTCAAACCTAAAAACTAATTTTCAAACCAACTTGTTCAATTTTCTAGCAAAGTAGACGAATTTTCAACTAAGAAAGATTTTTCAGCCCAAAAAGACGAATTTCCTGCAAAACAGTTGAATTTTTAACAAAAACAATATTTTCAACAACAAAAAATGTCTTTTGAACAAAGTAATTACACTTTCAACCAAATAAATATATTTTTAAAAAATAATAATTTTTCTCCAATTTTCCAGAAAAACAGTGAAATTTTTATCACAAATATATATATATATATTTTTATTTGTAATTCTTTATGAAATCTTTGAAATATCTGTGAAATCTTTCTTTAATCTTTGTGAAATTTTTTTATTCGTTTGAAATCATTAAAATCTTTTGAAATCTTCTAAATCTGGTTGAAACCTTTTGAAATCGTTTAACATCATGAAATGTTTTGAAATCCTTATGAATTCTTTAAAATATTTGTGAAATATTTCTGAAGTCTTTTGTATTCGTATGACATCACTGGAATATTTGAAACCTTTGTTAAATCTCTAGAAATCTTCTAAAAAAATTTGATATCGTTTAAAATATTTGAAATGTTTTGAAATCTTTTAAATCTGCTGTACTGTACTCTTGTTGAAATCTTTTAAGTTTTTGAAAGCTTTGAAATCTATGAAAACTTTGTGCAATTTTCTGAAATCTTTATGAAATTTTTGAAATCATTTAATCTTTGTTCTTGAAATCTTTTCTGATCGTTTGAAATCATTATAATCTTTTAAAATTTTCTCAAATTTATTGAAACCTTTTAGAATCATTAAAAATCTTTCAAATGTTTTGAAATCTTTGAAACTGCTGTACTGTACCCTTCTTGAAATCTTTAAAATTCTCGAAATCTTTTGAAATCTTTATGAATTCTTTGAAATCCGTGAAACATTTAAAATCTGTGATATTTTATGAAATCTTATAAAAAAATTAAAATCGTTTAAAATCTTTGAAATGTTTTGAAATCTCTAAAATCTAGCGAACTTTAACTATTAGTTAAATTAATAAAGTTAATATTTTATCAAATCTTTCATTCCAGTTTTAAGTTAAAAGTACCCCTGTTGAAATTCTTCTATTTTTTTAAAATCTTTGTGATTTTTTAATGAAATCTTTACTGCACCCTTTTAAAAATCTACAAAATTCTTAAAATCTTTTGTAAGTTTTGAAATTTTTGTGAAATGTTCGAAATCTTTGTGAAATCTGATGTACACGCCTTTTTCAAATCTTTGAAATCCTTGAAATCTTTATGAAATGTTCAAAATCTTTGGGAAAATTTTGTGAAAACTTTTAAATCTTCCAAAATGTTTTGAAACCTCTCGAAATCGTTTCAAATCTTTGAAGTTTTTTAAAATCTTGGAAATCTGCTGTATTGTAACCCTTTTCAAATCTTTGAAATCTTTAAAGTTTCAAAATGTTTGTAAAATTTTTAGAAATACTTTGTAACACTTTGTAATCTGGTGTACACTCAAAAACAGAGTGGTCAACTCATCGAAAAATCCGTTGTATGGCTATAACTCATTCTTATTCCGAAACTGAATTAACATTGCAAATTTTAACTAATAATTTTTATAACTTGTAAGTTGAATACCACAACAAAATTTGTACTTCAATATTCTATATTAGCGGAGAAAAAACAAAAAACTTAATTATTCACAATATTAAAATCTGTTCATTGCAATCTATAAAATAATTAATAAAATCTACAAAAGTGCTTTGAAATCTCTTTATTTAGTATGTAATGTATTAAAAAGATAAATAATACCTTGATAAATAAAAAACGTTACAGTAGCAAGATTTTTTCTAAACATGTTTCTTACATAAAAGACTGAAAGATTTAAATTACGCTTCGCGTTTTAACAAAATTACTGTTTTAAAAGCAAAAAGAGAATTTAAATTTAGGGTTCCCGTGAAAAATTCAAGGAGATTTCTAGGTTTTCAAGGTTTTCAAGGTCGCTGGACACCCTCGATATTAAATAGCATTTTCATACCAAAAATCACTATAGATTCCATACATATATTAAATAATTTGTTCTTTAGATCAAATCTAAAATGAAATGGATTAAAGTTATTAAAGTGAAATTTTCTTTAAAGAAGAGACCATAGTGACTTTTTCTTTAAAAAGTGACTAAAAAGTGACTTGTGACTGTGTGGTAGCCCTGAATACCAGTAAACTTACCGGTCGATCTTTGGCTATTTTCTTAATCATCGTTTCCAGGTACTCAGGAAGTTTATTAATAGGATAGTTCCCATGGACAAAGAAATGAGGACTTCGCCTTGCTAATAGTCGCAAAGCTCTCCAGCCAAAGCTTCCATCATTTACTTTCCTGAACAACAACAAAAAAAAACCTCAATAATAGCACAAAAAATTCTATTTTTAAGATATTGATCCTTACTTATACTCCTCATCGACCATAGCTGCCGGGTCTGCTTGTATAATCGCTTCCTCGAAATATGTTTCTAAAGAGGGAAGGAAGTCTCGTTCCTTAGACTTACAAGCTTCTAAATTATTCGGACAGAGGTTCCACAATTTTGTCAACTCAGGGCTGTAAAAATATTTTTCTTATGAATAAATTCATTCCTAATGAGATATCAAAATAAAACAAATTTTTTTTTATTTATTTATTTTATATAATTTTTTTATTTTTATTACATGTTTTTAAATTTTAATGTCTGACTGTCATATCAAATTAAAATACATGCTTCAAATTAAAGTACTATAAAATATCATTAATAGTTATAAATTAAAATAAATATTAAAATAGCTACGTCGTTTTTCATACAATTTTTATTTAATTTTAAGTTTAATTTTAGTTTTAATTTTAAATGACTTCAAGTAATCGGTAACTTTTATTTTAATATAAAATTTTATTCCATCAGGAATTAGAAGGAAAGAAAAAATAAAAAGTTAATGTAGGATTTCATATCGTAATAAAATATTCTCAAAAAACACTCTGGAATTCTCGAGTCTTACTGATGTCTTTCATTTTCGATACTGATCCAATTTAAAAATGTTCACAATTGAAACTTCGACGTATTTAGTTTTCAGTACTTATGGTTCAAAATCTTAAGATTTGCAATTGAAAATCCTTCAATTTTTAATGTGTATAATTTAAAATAAATTATTTTTAATCTTTTATTCAATAGTTCAATTTTACAGACTTACGACTGAAAACCCTAAAATTTTCAAGATGTACAAATAAAAAATATTAAATTAGGATTCTTTTGAAAATCAAGTCAAATTTTCAATTCCAAAATTGTTAAGTTTGAATAATTTGAAAGATCAAAAGTCAAGAGTCAATATAAAATTTCAAATTATTCAATTTTGTAGATTTACACTTTAATGGTATGCAACTTTGAGTGTTTTTTTTGGACAGTTTAATTTTTAAAATTTAAAGTTCTTCAATTTTTAAGATTTAAAATTGCAAACTTTTTAATTTTAAATATGTATATGTATAAATAAACGCTCTTAAATTTTAATAATTTTCAAAATCATAAATAAAATTCCAATTCTAAATCTTCCAACTTGAAGACAATTAGAATGCAAAGCATCAAAATTATAGAAGTTTTAATTGTAAAATTTAAAACTTGACAAATTTTTAATTGTGAATTGTCAAACTTAAAAACTCTTCGATTTTAAGGATTCACAATTTAATGTTCTACAATCTTGAAAATTCAAAATTGAAAATGCTTTAATTTTAACGCATTGTAATTTAAAATTATCCAATTTTAAACATTTAAAAATGAAAAATCTTAAATTGTTGTTATTTGTAAGTTTTTAATTATCAAAAGTTGAGAGTTTTCAATTCTAAATATTCCAAATTGATGAAATTTAAAGTGTAAATCATCAAAATCACAGAAGTTTCTATTCTAAAAAGTGAAACTTGAATAATTTTTTTAATGGTGAATTGTCAAAATTAAAAACCCTTCAATTTTAAAGATTTACAATTCAAAGTTTCACGATTTTAAAAAGTTACAATCGAAAATTCTTAAATTTTGATACTATAGAATTGCAAATTACTCAATTTTGTGGATTTACATTTTAATGGTATGCAATTTTGGATATTTTTTGAAATAATTCCATTTTGAAAATTTAGAATTTAAAATTCTTCCATTTGAACGATTTAAAATTGAAAAATCTTCAATTTTATAGTAATTATAGTATTACTCTTACTATATACTTATATACTTATTACTATATGCTCTTCATTTTACAAATGTTAAAACGAAAACACTTAAATTTTTATAATTTTGAAACTCATAAGCCAAACTTCAATTCTAAATGTTCCAAAAATTAAAGAGAATTAAAATGTAAAGCATCAAAATTACATCAGTTTTAACTGTGAAACTTAAACCTTGACAAACTTTTTAATTGTAAATTGTCAAAATTAAAAACTCTTCAATTTCAAAGATTCAAAATTTAATATTCTACAATTTTGAATATTTAAAAATGAAAATGCTACAATTTAGCGGATTGCAATTTCAAAATTTCAAGTTTTAAAGATTTAAAAATAAAAACGCTTAAATTGTGATGATTTTCATGACTTTGAAAATCAAAACTTTTTAATTCTAAATCTTCCGAATTGATGAAATTAAAAATGTAATCATCAACACTATAGAATTTTTTATTTCAGAAATTAAAACTTGTGTAATTTTTTATGGTAAATTGTCAACATTAAAAACTTACAATTTATAGATTTACAATTCAAAGCTCCACAATTTTGGAAAATTACAATCTAAAATTCTTGAATTTTGAAAATATAGAATTGCATCATAACGAAGATTTATTGAATTAAAAACTCTTCAATTTTAAATTTTCACAATTTTAAATTTCTACAAATTCGTATGTAATTTTAAACGTATGATTTTTTGAAAAGTTCTATTTTGAAAATTTGTCATTTAAAATTATTCAATTTTAACCATTTGCAATTGAAAATTCTTCAGTTTTAAAGATTTACAATTGGAAATTATTTATTTTAAAGATGTACAAACAGAATTTCTTAAATTTTGAAAATAAAAAGTCAAACATTTTCATTTAAAATTTTTTAATTTTAAAGATTTAAAAATAGAATTGCTTAAATTGTGAATATTTTAAAGGCCAAAAGACAAGAATTTTCAATGATAAATATTCCAAATTGATAAAATTTGAAATGTAAATCATCAAATTTATAGACTTTTTAATTGTAAAACTTTAAGACTGGACAATTTTTTAAATTTTAAATTGTAAAAATTATAAACTCTTCAATTTTGAAGAGTGACAATTGTAAACTCTTTTATTTTAAAAATGTATGAACAAATATTCTTTATATTTGATAATTTTGTTAAATCAAAAGTCAAATTTTAATTCAAAATTTTCTAACTTGAAGCGATTTCGAATGCAAAGCATAAAAATTAAAGAGGTTTTAATTGTAAATCTTACGAATTGTCAAGTTTTTAATTTTAAATTGTCAAAATTAAAAACTCTTGAATTTTAAAGATGTATAAATAAGATTTTTTTAATTTTGATGATTTGTAATATCAAAAGGCAAGTTTTTAATTCTAAATCTTCTAAACTAAAGAGAATTAGAATGTCTAATCAAAATTATAAAAATTATAATTGTAAAACTTAAATTTGCCAAATTTTTAATTGTGAAATATCAAAATTAAAAACTCTTCAATTTTAAAGATTTGCAATTTAAAGTTCTACAATTCTGAAGGCTTATAATTAAAAATGCTTCAATTTTAACGATATGCGATTGAAAAAGCTTGAATTCTAAAGATGTATAAATAAAATTTCTTAAATTTTAAAGATTTTGAAGATTAAAGGGCAAGTTTTCAGTTCTAAATCTTCTAAACTGAAGAGAATTCGAATGTAAAGCATTAAAATAATAAAAGTTTTAATTGTAAAATTTAAAACTTGACAAATTTTTAATTGTAAATTGTCAAAATTAAAAACTCTTT
>JAUELO010000296.1:7319139-7332670 GCA_032357855.1 Amphibolips quercusostensackenii | reverse complement strand
ACATATCGCCAGGTTCCACCATTTTGTATTCTACGCTGTTCCTCTCTGAAAACATCGGCATATCTCCGTCTCTTTCTAACCACGTAGACCGCGCATGCATCTCCATTATATTTCTAGTATATAATGTTGGAACTTATAGCCGAACATTACTGTTTTACTGCATGCTACAACATTATATATGCAGGTAGACCCACGCCGCTTGAAAAGAGAGAGTTTACGCTTAATTCGTAAGCAGTTAAACACGTTCATGTTGTGAGACTACCATAAAAAGGTTATAATTGAGGCACTAAGAATGACAACTAGGTTAAGCACTTTTTTCAAAAAAACGTTTTTTGTAGTTTCCAGTACTTTTTCAAAACATATTGATGAGCAAACACGTTTGTAGTTTTTTTTAGAGCAAAGCATAAAAAAAATCGCAAAATAATTGAGAATGACAACTAAGTAAAGCTTATTTTATTTTTCCTCTCTTAATCAGAAGTAATAAGATTTAACTAATGTTTTCTGTCACGTGTAATATTTCTTTGTGATAAAATATAATTTTCAGAATGCTTCAAAGTAATTTATTTCCTTTTTTTTTTTTTTGTAAATAGTTTTGTTGTAAATTTTTTTTTGTAAAGTGGCATGATTAATGAAAATGTTGGGTAAAACTATATAATAGGTCGGTCCCCTTCGATTTTGGCAAAACTCACATATTTTATGTACTTTTTCAAATTGAAGAAGTTGAGTTTTCTAAACATTACAATTTTTAATATTTTGAAAGTTATATCAGCAAAAATTGTGCTTTTTCTAAAACAAATGAATCGCTATTTCATACATCTTCGATCTTCTTTTTTTAATTTTGAAAAAATAATTAAGCTTTTCAAAGGCTTTCAGCACCCTCTAAACATTATTTTATCGGAAAAAGAAAAAATAGGTGGTAACTTTTTTTGAAAATAATAATAATTTCAGGGCACATTACCTTAAATTTGTTTCAATTGACGAAGTTCACTTTTCTAAACTAAATACTACAGTAAATCTTTTTTTAAAGTCGTTTCTATAAGGCATTAAAAAGAAATTATGTGTTCTTTTTTCCGATAAAAATATTTTAACTGACTTAATATTTAAAATATCTGGCGGTACACCTAAAGAAATTTAAAAAAATATAAATATATATATATATATATATATATCAAATATGTGTTTTTTATACCAAAAAACCTCGAATAGGGTGGAGGGAGCAGGAAAAAATGTGTTTTCTTGTCGCCCTAGCTATCATTTTCGGTGCCTCAATTAGTTTTTTAGTCACTTACAGGTACGGTAATTCCACCTTGTTTGCTCACAGTTTGCCAGTATCCAGAAAATTGGATATTTCTTTCGAGATCGAAGACAGGACACTGGAAAATTAAATTAAAATAAAAAATATAATAAACTGATATTAGAAAAACAGCGCTGATCAGATCAAGTAAATAGATATTTAAATTGAAACCGTACTGATGTGTTCTGAATAGAGAAAGTCATACAAATTTCACTATCCGATTGGAGTCTAACAACGACAGATTTGTTTTCCGTTCCATTAATATAGGAATACGCATAATAAACTGGTTCTGATGGAGAGATTGATATATCCTTTTTTGTATCGCCAGGTCTAGATAAGAAAATTAAATTATTATTAAATTAATTATTAATTTCAGAAATATAATATTATTAATCTTGTATAAACTGAATTGTACCTTATATGAAAATCTTTGACTGGGGCTAGAATAAGTGTAAATGATATATTAACAGGACTCTCTGTGGACAGACTAACAGTGACGAATTCCTCTTCTTCGCTGGATTTATTGTTTAATGAACACAGAGTGCGACTAGTGGTATTATATTCTAGGAGAGGAATCTGCCAGGAAAGAATCCCTTTCTTTTGCTTCACAACTACGGTTAAAGGAAAATCAGCCGTTGCATCACTTCCGACTGTTATGCGAGCCCCTTCTAAAGATTCCTGAAAAGAAGCCGTGCATAAATTACAAATTTAACAAATTGGTAGAAAACTCAAATATTTAGTCCAAAGATGAGTTTTTTCAGTTGAAGATTCATAATTTGAGTTAGTTTAGTTCTTTGGCCAAAAATTTAACTATTTTGTCGAAAATTCGTTTTTTTGTTGTTTTTTTTTTAATTTAACTATAACATTTTTTGTACAAAATTGATCTTTTTCAGTTGAAAATTCAACCGTTCAGTTGATAATTTGTTTTTTTTTTTGGTTTGTAGAAAGTTAATCCTCTTGGTCCAAAATTCAATTATCTGATTGGAAATTTATGTAATTTGTTGAAAATTCATCTTCTTGGTAGAAATTTATTATTTTTTGCTACAAACACAATGGTTTGGTTAAAAACTAATCTGTTTTAGTTGATAATTAAACCGATTTCTTGAAGAGGCGTCTTTTTTACTGAAATCAACTGCTATAAATTATAAGATATTTGTAAATCTCTTTCGGTTGAAATATTACCTATTACATTTTTTGTTACAAATTCATCGTTTTGATTAAAAATTAATTTTTTCAACTAAAAACGTAACTTGGTAGGAAATTTATCTACTTAGTTGGGAATTAATGTATTTTGTTAAAAAATCATTTTTTTGGTAAAACATTACTCTTCTCAGTTAAAAATTTAACTGTTTGGTTGATAATTGATGTACTTTGTTCAAACTAAGAGGATTCAAGTTTGTATGTTGAAAATTTATCCTTTTTTTATTAAATTCAACTGTTTTTTATTAAATATAAAAATAGTTTTTAGTTGAAATACAAACTATTTCATTTTTCGTTAAAAATTCATCTTTTTAGGTTGAAAATTCAACCACTGATTAAAATTTGTTTTGTTTTTTTGTTAAAAATTTAATTGTTGGGTTGAAAATGAAACTTTTTTCTGGAGAATTCACATTTTCGTATTGAAAATTCAACTGTTTTGTAAAAAACTCGCCTTGGTAACTGAAAAATTCAACAATTTAGTAGAAAATCCAACTGTTTTGTAGAAAATTCGTGTTTTTTTTTGTTGAAAATAAATTTTTGTGATAAAAATGTAAATGTTGCCTTTCTGCCTAGAATTTGATTTTTTTTAGTTTAAAATTTTCGCTGCTTGGTTGGGAATATATGTAATTTGATGAAAATTAGTCTTCTTGGTTGAAAATTCAACAGCTCACTTAAAAATTTATTTATTTTGTTGAAAATTTGTCTTTTTTTGTAAAAAAAAATCTTCTTGGTTGAAATTCATCTTTTTTGGTAGAAAATTAGTCTTCTCAGTTGAAAAATACAACTGCTTGGTTGAAAATTAATCGTTTTAAGTTGAGGATTCAAGTATTTATGTTGGAAATTTTCTTTTTTTTTGATTAAACTCATCTGTTTTTTTTTATTTAAAATAAAAATATTTTTTAGTTAAAATACAAACTGTTACATTTTTCGTTAGAAATTAATCTTTTTAGGTTGCAAATTCTACCACTTTGATTAAAATTCGTTTTTAAGGGTAAAAATTTTTGTTAGAAATTCAGCTGTTGGGTTGAAAATTAACTTTTTGTTGAAAATTTATTTTTTTCAGTTGAAATTTCAATTGCTTTGTCGAAAACTCGTCTTGGTGTCTGGAAAATTGAACAATTTAGTACCAAATTCGACTTTTTTGAAGAAAAATTTTTTTTGTCGGAAATAAATTTTCGTGATAAAAATGTAAATATTGCCTTTCTGGGTGAAATTGGATCTTTTTTAGTTTAAAATTTTTACTATTTGGTTGGAAATTCATGGAATTTGATGAAAATTCGTCTTTTTTGGTAGAAAATTAACCTTCTTGGTTGTGAATTCAACAACTTACTTAAAATTTTATTTATTTTGTTGGAAATTCGTCTTTTTTGGTAGAAAACTCGTCTTTTTTGGTATGAAAATAATCTTCTTGGGTGGAGAGTTCAACAATTTAGCTAAAAATTTATTTATTTTGTTGAAAATTAATCTTTTCAAGATGAGGATTCAAGTTTGTATGTTGAAAATTTTTTAAAAATTAAATTTAACTGTTTCTTATTTAAAATAAAAATATTTTTTAGTTGAAATACAAACTATTACATTTTTCGTTAAAAATGCATCTTTTTAAGTTGAAAATTCAACCACTTTGATTAAAATTTGTTTTTTTTTTTTTGTTAAAAATTCAGTTGTTGGGTTGAAAATTAACTTTTTTGTTGAAAATTTATATTTTTGGGTTGAAAATTCAACTGCTTTGTAGAAAATTCGTTTTTTTTTAAATAAATTTTTTTATAATAAAAATGTAGCTACTGCATGTCTGTCTAAAAAGTGACCTCTTTTAGTTCAAAATCCCATCTTTTTGGTTGCAAATTTATGTAATTTGATGCAAATTCCTCTTTTTTGGTACAGAATCAATCTTCTTGGTTGAGAATTCAACAATTCAGTGAAAAAATTATATATTTTGTTGAAAATTAATCTTTTTTTGATACAAAATCAATCATCTCGGTTGAAAATTCAACTTTTGGGTTGAAAATTTAAATATTGAATTAAAACTAAAAAACTTTTTTCGTTGAAAATTCAACTCCTGATGTTTGCTAATTTATAAGAAATAGTAAAATTTGACCAAACCCCTTCGCCCCACATCGGCTTAAGTAATTTTTGGATAACCCCTAAATAAAATCACGGAAAAAAAAGTCAACAAAAATTACATAGATAGGGGGGCGGGAGATGTTCAAAAACAAGGGGACATTCATAAATTACGTAAGGCAGTTTCTCGACAATTTTGCCTCCCCCCCCCACCCGTATAAGGCTTTTTCCGACTTTTTCCTGTAGTTTTTTGCCATTATGTAAGACTTGGCTATACCCCCCTCCCCCCAAACTGCCTTACGTAATTTATGAATAGTCCCTAAAGGACGGACCCAAAGAGATAAAAATTTAATATGAAAGTAATCAATATATAAAAAAATCAACATTAGAAGGGTCGCCTATCAAGAAAGGATTTTTGAAATGTTTACTCCAAATGTATGAATTAAACAATCTTACACTCGTTTTGTTGTAGACAAAAATGTATTCAGTCGTCCTATTTAAAGATTCTGTATAGTTATGATTGTAAATTGCTGTTTCAATTATTGGTGGGAACATCGGTGAAGCTAATAAACTAGCATTACTCGACGCAATAAAGATTAGTAAAATCGACACATATGACAGTATCCTCTCCATTTTTGCTGTGATTTTTCTCGCGAGAGAAAAATTAATTTTATTCTAGCAAAATTTTGAAAATTACGGCCATGGCCATTTGTTATTGTATTTGAAAGTCATCCTCGCATCCTTTCTGAAATAAAGAAATAATAATAATAATTACAATAATTTATTGGTTATAATTTTTCTTATTAATAATTCACAAAATGATTTATTAAGATATAATCAAATTAATTATTCTGAGAAAAACTCCAGTTTGTATGTTTCCCACAAATATAATGCATAGCTGAATTAGAAAATTACTCTTCTTTAAAGATAATTATTCATTACGATCATTATTATGATTCGGAGAAAAGGGGGATTTACGTCAGAACTCTTGATGAATCATTGAAATTATTTTCCTCCTCTCTTGATTTTTTCTATGCGTTATACTCTATAAACATGTTTAAAATTATATCTGTCTATTATAACAATAATGGGTATAATTAAATACAATAGAGTAGATGTATGAAAAAAACGCAAACATTTCAAAACAAGTAAATAATATTTAGATACTTTTGTGACCATTTGTATATTTTAAAATGCACGATTTTTAAATAAGCCTTGCAGAATAAATTCTATTAAAATTTAAGGAAACATTTATAGTTTTCTATCATCTTTATTTATATTTTTCTTATATATTTATATTTTATTGAAGACAAAGAGGTTAGGAGGACGATATTCAAATTGGATCAAAACTTCAAAAGAGAGACGAGAAGATGATTTTAATTAATTAAGTAACGTAAATGTAGATTACTCACGATATCTATCAGTATGTTGGTAATTAAAGACACTTTAATAATATATAAATTGCCTTTTCTTGATCCGGTGATACGACCAAAGATATTTCTTTGATACGTCAAAAGTTTTTGATGCTTCTTAGTTTTTAAATTCGTCACCGCGGCGCTCGTATCAATATTTGTTTATTTTATGAAAAAATGTTGATAAATACCAGGATACTAGCAGAAAATTCACGCGCGTGAAGCGCTCATTCACATCTCAGGGTTTCTATTTCCTAACATTAAAAATATAAACAATTTAAGAATCCATTATTAAACAAAAATTTTAAATATTAAGTTTAACGAATTTTTGAAACAATAATTAATAATTAAGGATTTTAAATCGAAAATGTTCCAAATCCAACAATTTTACAGATTAGGTAAAATTTTGAAAAAAAGGCAGTATTTCAACCGCAGTGAAAAGCAATTGTACTAGAACGAAGTTGATATTTTATTATTATTCTAATTCAAAGCGTTCAAAATTGAACAATTTTATTTTGAATTGAAGAATCTCAAAATTGAATGAATTCAGATTAAAAGTTTGAAAATTTTGAAAAAGGGTAATATTTCAAATGCAATGAAAAGCAATTGAACTTGTACCTTTTTTAAATAAAAGCGTTTAAAATTACATAACTAAAATTTTTTAATCTTCGAAATAAAAATTTTTAATCTTTCAAATTTAAACATTTTCAATCAGAAGCATATAAGATTGAAATATTTCAGACAAGAATTTCGAAAGTGAATAATTTCCTCAGAAAGAAGTTGATATTGTATCATTATTCTAATTAAAAGTATTCAAAATAAAAATTTTTTATTTTGAATTGAAGAATCTCGAAATTGAATGATTTCAGATTAAAATGTTGAAAAAGGGTAATATTTCAACCTCAATTAAAAGCATTTGAACTTGTATCACTTTTAAATAAAAGCGTTTAAAATTGAATAATTTAAAATATGAAATCTTTTACATTCAAAATTTTTCAAACAGAAGTATGCAAGATTGAAAGATTTCAGACTAAAATGTTAAAACTGAACATTTTCACTAGAACAAAGTTGATATTTTATCATTATTCTAATTTAAAGCGTTCAAAATTGAACAATTTTATTCTGAATTGAAGAATCTCGAAATTGAATGATTTCAGATTAAAATTTAAAAAAAAGGTAATATTTCAACTGCAATGAGAAGCAATTGAACTTGCATCACTTTCAAATAAAAACGTTTAAAGCTGAATAATTGAAAATTTTTAATCTTTGAAATTTAACATTTTTCAATCAGAAGCATGCAAAATTGAAAGATTTCAAAATAAAATTTCGAAACTGAATAATTTACTTAAGAAAAAAGTTGATATTGTATCATGAGTCTGATTCAAAGCGTTCAGAATTGAACAACTTTATTTTAAATTAAAGTATCTCGAAATTGAATGATTTCAGATTAAAATTTAAAAAAAGGGTAATATTTCAACCTTAATTGAAAGCAATTGAACTTGTATCACTTTTAAATAAAAGTGTTTAAAATTGAATAATTAAAAATTTTTAATCTTTCAAATAAAAAATTTTTAATCTTTCAAATTTAAAAATTTTCAATCAGAAGCATACAAGATTGAAATATTTTAGACTAAAATTTCGAAACTGAATAATTTCCTTAGAAAGAAGTTGATAATATATCATTATTCTTATTTAAAGCGTTCAAAATTCAACAATTTTATTTGAAATTGAAGAATCTGGAAATCAAAAGATTTCATATTCAAATTTTGAAAATAGAACAATTTCAAAATCTTAAACATTGAATACTTCAGATCAGAACGTTGAAAATTGGAACGTTTGAAATTTAAAGGAATTGAAATTATATTATTTTAAATTAAAAACCTTCAAAATTGAATACTTTAAAGTTGGAAACGCTTAGATTTAAATAATTTTCAATTCGCAGCGATTAAAATTTCACAATTTGAAATAAAACATTCAATTAAACGTTTGAAAGTCAAAGCTTCTAAAATTCTAGGATTTTATATTGTAATTACATAAAACATTATAATTTAGCATTAACATTCAGTAGATAAATTTTTCTATGATCAAAATAAAAAGTATACTTTAAATGGGAAATACTAAAACTTTAAAAATTTATAGTCACCAAGAATTGTGATATTACAAATTTTGTATACTCAATCCCTTTTGGACACTGCACGTTTTAGCTTTTTAATTTCAAATTCTGTTTTATTCAACACTCCATTTACTATTTTTTTTCTAATCTTTAATTTAAAATTGAGCAATTTTAGAATGTTACATTGAAAATTTTTAAAAAATACATAACAGGATTACTCCATATAATTTCAATGTTCGAAATGGCACAGTTTTAAGCCTTTCAATTTGTAATTCTCTTTTTTTAAGTTATTTCAAATTTTCAATATTTTGGAACATTTTAAAGTAATAAATAATTCAATTTTCAAGGCTAGTTTTACAATCTTCTAATTTTTAAGTTAGATTCGAGAAATTATTGTCTTAATTTGTTATTATTTTGAATTTATTCCGGAGGCAATACTTAAAAAATTGTTTGATTACAAATCATCTAAACTAAAAATTATATAACTATCATGTCTTTTAATTTGATATTTCACGCTTTGGAAGAATTAAAAAAAACAGAGATCTTTGTACGTTTGAAATTGAAACCAAGCAATTTAGAATATTTAAATCTAAATTTATTAAATTTAAAACTGAGTGAAATTTAAGATTTAATAGCGAAACTGTCTTGACATTATTATTATTATTATTATTGTAATTAGAAACTGCAACATTGTGAAATTTAAAATCTCCAATTAAATTATAGAGGTGATAAATATATTATTAATAAGTATCATATCATGTAGTCTTAAGTGGAATTCTCAGTAATTCAATAGATTTTTTACTAAAAAATGTGATTTCACTCATTTTGGCCGTTTAAAATTGAAGAATTTTAAAGATTGTGAACCTTTACAGTATAATTATTCTAAATTAAAAAAAAAAAAAAATTATATGCTTTCTAATTGGAATGTTTTAAAATTAATGGGTTCAAAATTGAAGCGCTGAAAATTGAGCAATTCAAAACATCGTTTAAAAATTCAAGTAAGCTAAATTAGGACCTTGAAACTAAGTGAAAATCAACCATTAATTATTTCCACGCATTGGGAACAACTTCATATTGTTCAAGTGGGAAGACAATTTTTAAGATGTCAGAACTGACATAGAAACAGTCGCTCTTCGCGAAAAGCGAGCGGAAACATATGAACTTCAATGTGGACAAAGTGAATGAATGAATATGAAGATTATTATATATGATAATAATATGTTATTTATTTCTTTTTTATCAAACTAATGAAGTTTTTTTCATTTAAATAGTGTAATTTGATGTACTTAAAAAAACCAATCGACAGGTGTTAAATAAAGAGCCCAAAAACGAATTACGTTGAAAATTTTATTAAGAGACTATCGTGTGACAAATTGTATAATCCATTATAAATCAGCATTATTGTATTAACTCATTCATTCACTAACAAGCAGTACTTGAATATCTATGTGGGCTCGAAAAGTACCGCCGTTTCATTCATACTAATGCATTAAAGAAAATGTTACGGAAGTAAATGAAAAACTCATATTAACGAAGAGACAGAATTCCAACGAGGGCACTTTTTTTTAAAGCGTAAGTATTTCACTAGCTCGAGTTTCCAGGAGGCCTTCCATGGAATTGACGTCCTTGCACCAACCGTCGAGACGTTCAATCATGCCTGAAATTTGAGTACGATCCAAGACTCGAGGTTGAACCCAGGTCATGTTCACTATCCCTGCGACTTGGTCAATTGCTCCTTGAACTAAACCTTGCGCCAGCGCTTTCATAACTAAGAGTTCGACTTCTCCAATCGGCAAACGAGTCTCCTGGGAGATTTCGCCGAAAGTCAATTGCCTGGAAAAGAATAAGAAATTAGGATCTGAAGCTACTGAAATATATTTAACAAGGCCAGAAATGTTGCATAGTTCGACAGCTTTACGTATCCGGATTTCATTGTCAGGCCTCGGACTCACTTCAGAGTTTAAAAATAGTATAAATAGTGTCAAATTTAAAAAAAAATAGTGTCATAAAATTTTTCAAGTATTAAAGATGAACTTAAATGTTTATCTAAAATGTTTTTCTCTAGTCTATAAATCATCAAAATTCCTATTTCTTTATCGCAGACTTCACTGTCTCTCCCCTTTTTCTCATTTGTCCACTTAAATGCGAACTGAAGTAACAGAACCCAACAAGAAAATCTAACAATTGTATGTTGAAAGTCATTTTTATGGTTGAGAAGTCTACTATTAAATTTGTCGTTAAGAATTCATTTATTTATTAAAAAATTTTATTATTTGGTTCAAAATCGAATTTTTTGTTGAGAATTCAACAATTTTATTAATGTCACAATTCTTGGTTGAAAATTCAACTGCTTTGTTGAAAATTGGTTTGATAATGTATCTCTTTCTGTAAAAATTCATTTTTTTGTAAGGAATGCAACCGGCTGGTTAAAAATTAATCTGTTTCGGTTAAAAATGAACTTTTTTGGTTGAAAACGAACTATCTTGGTTAAAAATTCACATTTTCGGGTTTAAAATTGGACTCTTTTGTCGCAAGTTTGTATTTTCGGCTTAAAAATTAAACAATTTCGTAGAAAATTTAACTATTTGGTTGCAAATCGATGTATTTTGTTAAAAATTCGGCTTTTTTGAAGTAAACAAATTTTTCGGTTGAAAATGCAATTGTTTAATTAAAAATTAATCTGTTTTTGATAAGGCTTCAAATATTTTGTCGAAAATTTGTCTTTGTTGGTTAAATCTAACTGTTTTATATTTTAAAATAAATTTTTTTTTGGTGAAATTTATTTATTTTTTAACTGAAAATATAACTATTTTGCTGAAAAATTCAATTGATGGATTGCAAAATAATTTTTGGTTAAAAAGTCATATCCTCGGGTAGAAAATTCAACTTTTTTATAGAAAAATCGTATTTTTGACTTAAAATTTTCACAATTTGGTACAAAATTAAACGCTTTTGTAGAAAATTAGATTTTTTTAAATTGAAAATTATGTCTCCCTAATAAAAATTATACTACATTATTTTTGGTTGAAAATTTATATTTTTATCTCAAAAATTTAACTACTATTTAGTTCAAATTTTTAGAAAAAGGAAAGAAATATGGATCAAAAATTAATCAAATGCAATTTAGGCTAACATCACATCCATTCTTCATAATATTTAGTTGAAAATTTATGTAATTTGTTGAAAATTTGTATTTTTTTATAGAAAATTCAACTATTTGGTTAAAAATTTAGGTATTTTGTTGAAAATTCGTCTTTTTGGTAGAAAATTCAACTATTTAGTTAAAAATTAATCTGTTTTAGTTAAGATTAAAGTATTTTGTTGAAAATTCGTTTTTTGGTTATACTTCACTATTTTTTATTTAAAATTAAAATCTTTTATGGCTTAAATGTCAATTATTACATTAGTTGTTGAAAATGAGTATTTCTAGGTTGAAAATGCAACTGTTCCGTTGAGAATTCGTCTTTTTTGGAAGTGTGCAGTCCAATATCAAAAGGTGTACAGTGGAAAATTAACTCTATTTTCTAAGCAAAATTGCCAGTTTTCTAACCTACCATTTTAAAAGTATTAAAAATGAACTTCAATGTTTATTTGAAAAATAAGCCTGCAGGGCACAACTTTGAACTTAGCAACAGCGCCACCTGACACACGAAATATTGGGTATCTCAAAGTTATTAGAGCAATGTTAATGAGAAAAAGCAGTAAATATCAATTCATTTGAATCAAAAATATTATACTGAGGACTAAAATGAATTACCATAAGATTTCTTCTTAATATTTAATTGTAATTCAAATTTCTTCCCAATAGCTCCAAACAGGTGTCGCTGTTGTAGCTACCCAATAGACGTATTCTTTTTAGTATATAAATTATCAAAATTGGCACTTATTTGTCACAGGGAACTTCTCCCTCGTTTCCCGTTTAATTGTTTTGTAGGAAATTCGTCTTTGTGGGTTGAAATCTTAACTATTTTTATAGAAAATTCAACTGCTTAGTTGAAAACTCGTTTTTTGGCTCGAAAATTCAATTTGGTTAAAATTTTCATTCTTTTTTTACTGAAAAATTAAAACTGCAAACTTAAACCAGCATTTACCGATTGTTTGATTGTCGTTTAAAGGTCATTTCCATAAGACATAGGAGGGAAATCTTTTGCCTCAATTTCAGTTCCTGAGCCGCCAGATCAGCGACCTTGCTCCACTGAGGTTTCAACTTTTCCAAAGCAGCAATATCTCCTGCATTGAAGGCCTGAAGCACCTCAACAAGCCAAGCATTCGCGGTTCCCTTCAATGATTCCAGGATAGGATGAGCCAATAATTCTCCGAGATTATATACACCCTCCCCCAAAAGAGCAGCAAGACCGAGGAAAAATGCATGTTGCTCTTGTTCTTGTTTGGTTAATTCATCCAGCTCGATGCAGCCTAAATACCTGTTGAATGAAGAATTAGAGTTTATATGTCAATAAATTTACATGAATTATTAGAGAAGCATTTATTATAAGCAGCCCTGTGCATCGACCGTGTAGGTGTATGTAGTAGTAGATTTTCTAAGCATCCAGACCAGTGAACTAATCCGACAGTTGGCGCTCCGATCAGGAAGGCTGACTTTTGCATTGCAATGCATGGGAGAAAAGCAAAAAATAATAAAAAACTTGAAGCTGCTTCAAAATTTTGACCGTAAACATTTTTTTTAGTAATAATAAGTGTAACAGTAATTAACTATTCTAAAATCATCACAGAAGCAAGCAGCTGAATGGTGGTAAAATTAAATATTTGAACTACAAAATTCTGAAATTTAAAAGTTTATCTTCTATTATAATTTTTTTTTTTTATTGAATAATTATCATAATTTAAAATTGTACAATTGTTCCTTGACATTTTTAAAGTTTAAAAGCTAAATAAATAATTGCTAAACTTTTACAAATAGTACAATTCAAAGATGTAAAAAAGTATATGTATAAATCTACGATATCCTTAAACAGATTAAAAATTTTATTTCAAAATGTTAAAAAACCTACATTTTGTTTTTAATTATTTGGAATATTTTCAATCTTTAAATTACTTTTGAAATTTTTTCAAAAATTCGAAGTATTTTTTAAAAATAATTCTAATTTTTCCTTAAACTTTTATTAAATCCTTGTAAATCAACAAAAATCAGTAAAATCTTCCAAATTATTTTTTTTACAATTTTCGATATCTTTTGAAATCTTCTTTAATAATCCGTTAAAATTAATCTTTCAAAATAAAAAGTCATTTAAAATTTTCACAGGAATCTTAAGAAAAATGATGCATTATCTTGAAACCTCTCAAAATTCTGAAAGAGATTCAAAATTTTATTTCAAAATCTTTAAGAATCTACATTCTGTTTTAAATTATTAAAAATGTTTTCAAATTTTTTATTATTTTTGAAATTCTTTCAAAAGTTTTAAGTATTTTTTGTTTAATTAATCTAATTTTTTA
>JAUELO010000296.1:7216509-7229273 GCA_032357855.1 Amphibolips quercusostensackenii | reverse complement strand
ATGGGACCCAAGAAAGATAAACTTTTTTGTTGATCACTTTTTAATAGAATGCGTTATTTTTTTTATTCGTACAGAACAACATTAAAAATAACAAATCAAATAAACAAAAATTGTGCACCCAAAGAAGATCTACAATTTCTTTTTAAATCTACAAATTCTTCAATCATTATTTTTTGGTAGGATGACTTTTTTTAAATCGTACTAAATGAAATGTTAAATAAACTAATTGGTTTTTAAGAGAAATGACACAAGGTGCAACAAATTTTTAATTAGCAATTTTTTCATATAAGATGCACACTTTTTTAAATCATAAGAGCAAGACAATAATAATACATCTGTTTCAATATCAATGCATATTATGAATCATAATAATATAAATTTATTGAAATGATACGTTTTTAAGAAAAACTGAAAATAACAATTAGTGCAAGATAACGAACAAATTTTATAGTTATGAGCGATTTTATTCGAGGTACAGAAATAAATATTAAATGCATTTGATATATAGAAAAGTTTGCACTTAGCACAAAATCGAGTGCGAAGCACCAGGTACTTGATAAGAAACTGTTCGTTAAATCCGAAGGAGCTTTCACAAAAGAGAACTCACAATCACCAAATTACAGTTTTCGATGCTCTGACCTTTAATTTAAAAGAGGTCTGTGCACAAATGTGAACAAAATATAAAAACCGAGCGTGAAGCTGAGGTAAATACACCACCGAGCGCGAAGCGCGAGATAAATTTATTATCGACTGTGAAGCGCGAGATGAAACAAACGCCCGCAGACAGATTTTTTTATTTAACTTCAAAATTGTCTAATTGCAAAGTTCTCAATTGCAAATTGTAAAATTTTATTTTCAGAACTCTTATTTTCAATTAGTAAATTAGTACCTTTTGAATTATAAACGTTTCAATTTGCTACTGTAGAAAACTAAACGTTCTACTAATTTGTAACTTCGCTATTTACGTTGCGAAACCAAAATTGATTTTTTTACTTTGACACCATGAATTTTAATTACAAAAATAAAAAAAAAATCATTAAACGAATTTTTAAGAAAATATTTCAATTCTCAACCAGAGTATATTAATTTGCAACTTAACAGTTGCATTTTCGATTTGAAAAAAGACATTTTTTCCAACAGAGATTAATTTTCAAACATTTTTTTAACTTCATTATGTTTGCCATGCCTTATATTTTTAATACATATTTTTGGATAAATGGATTTTTAATTTTCTTGACTTTTTAAAAATCTTACGTAAAAAAGATTGTAAAAAAAATTATTAAAAAAACAGCTGATCAAATAAAATACAGCGAAGATTAGATTGCTTCATATTAATTTGATGCCATTCATAGTCACTTAATGACAAGACAATAAGAAAATTAAGGTAAATCATGAGTGACTAGGAAATGAAAATCTCAGGAAGAAATGACATAAATTATTTATTATTTACAGAGATTCTGTGAAAAATTTTTAATGATTGCGTTATTTTAGCTTAAAAAAAACTTTCACGTGTAATAATCATGATTCAAGAAATAATTAAATAAAGCTTGAAAATCATCCGAATTACATTTCTTATTCAGAAAATTAGGAAAATTTTGTTCTTTAGATATGTTAAGTTTCAAGACTCTTCTACTAAAAAAAATGAAAATTCAATGCGGAAAATGAATTTTTAACAGGACAATTGGAATTTTAAACAAAAAAAACATCACTTTTTAACAAAATAGTTAAATATTCAACAAAATAATTTAATTTTTTTAAAAATAGTTAAATTCAAAATCATGTAGTTGAATTTTCAAGAACGAGAAAACAATAATACAATAAATTTTTTAACGAAAAATATACTCTTTAATCATTGAATTTTTAAATAAAATTTTGAATCATCAAGAAACAAAAAAATTAGTTTTATCAAGAAAGTTCAACTTTTAACCAAATAGTTGAATTTTCAATCAAATAAGATTAATTCTGAACGAAAAATCAAATGTAAAAGTTGATATTTTAACCAAAACTTATTTTAATTTTGAATCCAAAGCACCTTCATTCAAACAAAAATTCTAAATTTCATCGAAATATTTGAGATTTCTACCAGTAAAGATTTTTCAGTCAAAGGAAAAAAAAATTTAAACCAAATTCTTTAATTTTGAAATAAAAAAGCGATTGCTGTAGAAAACAGTAAAATTTTCAACGGAAAAATTGATTTCTAGCCAAATAATAAATAATAAAAAAATAGAACATATGTGTTTTAAGATAAACAAATTTTTAAAAATGTTAATTAAAAAAAAAATTTCAATTAATGTTCATTCTTTTATTTTAAAAAGTGTAATTTTAGCTTTTGTGTTAGAAATTTATCTTTTTTTTACAAATGGTAATATTTGGCTCAAAATTTAATTGTTTTTTTGAAAATTCCAAAATTTTGTTAAAGTCATACTTTTCAGTTAAAAATTTGCCTGGACCAAAAAATTTGTTTCTGATTAAAGTCCAAGTATTTTGTTGAACATTTATTCTTTCTGTATGGAAATTCATCTCCTTTTGTAGAAATTTAATCTTTTAAGTTATGTGAATGTGTAGTTAAAAATAAATATTTTTAGGATAAAAAGATATATTTTAAGTTAAAAATTTACCTATTTGATTGGAAATGCATCTATTTGTAAGAAAAATCGTATTTATTGATAAAACTCTTAATTGAAAATTAAATTATTTGTTTAAAAATTTATGTATCCTGTTAAAAATTCATCATTTTTGGTGAAAAATTAATTTTTTTATGAAAATGCAACTGTTTGGTTGAAATTTAATCTGCTTTAGTTGAGAATCCAAGTATTTTGGTAAAAATTCACCTTTCTTGGTTGAATTAAACTGGTTTTCATTTCAAATATAAAATTGTTTAGTGAAAATATCATCTACTGTTTGTCTTGAAAATCCATCAATTTTGTACAAAATTTAACTATTTTGTAGAAAATTAATTTTTGTTATTGAAAATTAGTTTTTTAAAACAAAAATTAACCTATTTATTTTTTGGTAATACCGGTTTTTTCAATTTTAAAAATTAAACTATATTTGGTTGAAAATTACTGTAATTTGTTGAAAATTTTTCGTCTGTGGTGGAAAATTAATTTTGTATAAAAAATTCATTTTTTCGATGAACATTCCTAATTCTACTGGAAAATTCATCTCTTTAGTTGAAGTTTAAACTAATTTAATACTAATTTTTTCTTAACATTAATTTTTTTGTCAAAGAGAAAGGGTAAGGCAAAAAGGGGAAAGGAGAAAGAAAAAAGAGAAATAGGGAAAAGAGAGAAAGAGGAAAGGGGGAAATAAGGAAAGGAAGAGGAAAAGAAAAAAGGGTAAAGGAGAAATATAAAAGTAAAAAGCGAAAGGGAAAAGGAAAATAAGAAAGAGGAAGGGGAAATGGGTAGAAAAAAGGGGTAAATTGGAGAGGGGAAAAAGTTCAAGGGGTGAGGGAAAAGGGGAAAAGAGGAGAAGGAAAAAGGGGAAATTTTTGTTAAGCTTTAATTAAATTAGCTTCTGATCGCTCTACTGATTTTTATTTGATAAAGAAAAAAAGTTCATATTGATTTTTATTTTTTCAACACAAAAAATGAATTTCCTGTAAAATCGTTAAATTTTCAACCCAAAAATCTGATTCTTCCAATGAAGGGTTAATTTGTAACTAAAGCGACAAATTTTAATCTACAATAAAAAATTTTTATCAAAACAATTATTTCTTAAATTAGTAGCACCTTTTACCGATAAAGATGAATTCTTAAGAAAAACTGTAATAGTGACACTTTTAATAAAAAAGATTTAACGACGCAATTGAAATTTTAACTGAAAAGCATGAATTTTTAAGGAAATTGTTAAATTTGAAACCAAATAATAAAATTTTTGAATAAAAATATAATCGTTGATGTTTATTTAAGGCAAACCACTTTTACAAGGTTTACTAAATAATTGCAATTTTGTGTGGAGAACAATAAATAATAATATATAAATAAATAAGGATCCTAAATATGTACAATTAATTTGTATATTGATCCATATTGAATCCACAATGATTCCTTATAATTTAAAATTTTTTTAGAATTCTTTTTTAACTTTGTTTAAACAATCAGAAGGCAATATTTTGAAAGCGGATACAAATTAGGTCACGTTCAAAGTTTCTCCATATGGCCTTCTTCTTGTTTGAATATCGTTAAAAATGTTACACCACCGCGTCGGTTTATTAAACTTTTTTATTCTTTACGTTTCCTATGTTTGAACTTTTAAAAAATTATCTTATACATTTCTAAATAATTTTCTTTTTACCAAGCCAGTATTTTTAAATAATTAAATTCAGAAATATCTCGACTACTTGATTTAATAATTTTCCAACACAAGAAAAAAATTTTCAAAAACATATAAATTTTAAACCAAATAGTTAAATTTTCAGCTAAAGAAGATAACTTCTCTAATGAAAATGGACTTGTTAAGTTTTGATCTAACAAAAAAAAACGAATTACTTGCAAAATAGAAAAATTTTTTAATATAGAGATGACTTTTTGAACCAAAAAATGTATTTTTTAAGAACAAAAAATAAATTTTTAAATACAAAATATTAATTTGTTACCAAGAAGATTGATTTTCTATCACAAAAAATTGTATAATATTAACAAATTTTAAACGAAACATTTAAATTTTTAACAAAATAGTTCAATTTACAATCAAAGAAAGAAATTTTCTACAGGAGAATAATTTTAAAACAAGAAGATTAATTTTCATTTTCAAGTTCAATTTTCAACCAAAGAAATGAATTTTCAAACAAAACCAAAAATTAATTGTTTACGAAGAGGATTATTTTTTTACTATATGAAATAAATTTAAATAAGAAATAAATTTTAAACCAAGCAATTAAATTTTCGACGAAATAGTCCAATTCACATAAAAAAAATAAATAAATTTTCGACAAAAGGATTACTTTCTAACTAAAAATCGACTGGTTAAATATTGAGTTAACAAAAGGAAATTTCAACCGAATAGGTAAATTTTCACACAAAAAATTGATTTTATAGAAAAAAATTAATTTTAAACCAAGCAGATTAATTTTCTGTCATAAAAGATTAATTTTTAACAAAATACGTACACTTTTGACCGAATGATTGAATTTTCAAGTTGAGAGGAAAAATTTGCAACTAAAAATAGGCTAGTTAACTTTTAAGATAACAGAAAAAAAGAGAATTAGCAACACAATAGGTCAATTTTTAACCAAAGAAATAGTTTTATTTCACAAAAGATTAATTTTCAATTAAATGCATACATTAAAAACAAATAGTAAAATTTTTAACTAAAGGAGGTGAGCTTTTAACTAAAAATGAACTATTTTAATTTTGAGTTGACAATAAAAAACGAATTCTCTACAGTATTAAATTTTTTAACGAAGAAATAAATTCTTGAACAAAAAAATAATAAATTTTTTCTAAGAAGATTAATTTTCTACCACAGAAAACAAATTTCTGAAAACATAAATAATCTCAAGCCAAACAGTTGAATTTTTGGCAAAATTGTTTAATTTTCAACCAAAGAAGTAGGTTCTTCACAACAAAAAAATTGATTTTTACCAAAATACATACATTTGTAACCAAAATAAATTTTAAACCAATGAGTTGAATTTGTAACAAAATAATTCAATTTTCAACCAAATCAATTAATTTTTTATTAAAAAGATTGGTTTTTATTTTTTAGTAAAGAAGATGAATTTTAAACTAAAAATGAACAAGATAAAATTTGAGTTACCAAAAAAAAAAAAAGAAATCGCAACAGAATACGTAAATTTCCAATTAAAGAAATGAATCTTTAGACAACAAAAAAATGAAGTTTTTACCAAGAAGATTTTTTTCTACTACTAGAAACGAATTTTCAACAAAACAAAATGAAATAATTTTTTTACCAAGAAGATTAATTTACTACCACGAGAATCAAAATTGAAAAACATAAATTAATTTTAAATCAAACAGTAGAATTTTTGACAAAATTGTTCAATTTTTAGCCAAAAAGATTACTTTTCTATAATAAAAGATTAATTTTGAACAAAGTACATACATTTTTAACCAAAAAGTTGAATTTTCACCTAAAGAAGATAAATTAAATTTAAATCAATTCATATTTTTTATAATTTATGATTTAAAGAATTTTTTTACAATACTAAGAATTATTATTAATATAATTATTTTATATTTATTAATTCTAATTTTTTAAAGAAATTTATCATTTTTTGAAAGATTTAATTCAATAAATTTAATTAATCATCAGTACTATATTAATTTTATTTGAAATATTTAAGTAATAAATATAAAATAATTATATTAATCATAATTTTTAGTATTATAAAAGAATTTTTCAAATTATAAATCATAAAAAAGACGAATTAATTTTTTATACCTTTTGTATCAGGTTTAATTAAAAACTTTTAATAAATTAAAAAATTTTGAAATTAATTAAGCTAAAATTTAATTTAATTTAACATTTTAAAATTTTGAAAAATTAATTTTCAGAAATTATATATTATTCATAATAAATAATATCTAATTTTTTAACAAATAAATTAAATTTATTAAATAATTCTCTATACAATATTTTTATAAAAATATAAAAAAATAATTATTTAAAAAATTTTGAGGGATAAGCAATAAAATTAATATTATAAAATAATATAATTTAAAATATAATTTGAAAGTAAATTTTAAGTTGACAAAAAAACGAATTCTCTACAAAAAAGTCGAATTTCTAACCAATTAAATTAATTTTTAAATGAAAAATAATAAATTGAATTTTTTACCAAGAAGATTAATTTTCTCCCACTAAAAGCAAACACTTAAAAACATGAATAAATTTGTAATCAAACAGTTGAATTTTTGACAAAATTGTTTAATTTTCAATCAAAGAAATAAACTCTGTACAAAAATAATTAATTTTCAACAAAATACATACATTTTTAACCATACTACTACGGTCAAAGGGCGCGTTCTTCATGTTTCCTCACTTAGTATTGTACCTTCACCTACGTGTACCTACCTCCTTCTGTCTATCCGGTCTTACCCCAATATTTATCGAACATCTTGAAATGCTACTAGAATTTAAGTTTTCGCCCGACACTTGGTTTCATAAATAACTTATTTGTCTCGGAGCGCAATTCGTGATCCCTTTTGTTGGAAAGGCTTATTTTCGGTTGCTGGCAATGCGACTCGGAACTCTGTAGCTTACGCCCGCCTATCAGTGTCAACATTCCTGGTACGTGCTATGATTTCTAATTTGGATTAAATCTAAGGGCCGATTTCACAACTGTAAATAAATTTTAATCATAGATTAAATTAGCTTGATCAGCACATTGCGTTCCACCAACTTTTAAACCATATTCAACGAAGCATAATCATCGATTAACTTAACCGGACATTTTTGGCTGGATAGCGAGTTGACCAGCGATTAACGGGAGCCAACATAACCTTAAAGTTGAAGTTCAAGTGTACTGTGACAGGATAGTGTGAAATATGTATGTTTCTGTGTTTATTTATAATATTCTCTAACTCGAATTAAGAAACGGCGCTTCTCTGCCATATTCACAAAGTATACTTTTTCTCACTGTGCTTACACAACTTATATTCAATTTCACCCGATAACTAATTCCTGTACATTTATTTGGAAACGATGCGGATAAACAACACGACGCCTTGCGTCGTTTGTACGCAGTAGAGCTATATTTCGCGCGCAAATACAAGTTTGATATCAGCCAATCAAAATCACCGTTTTAACAGAAACACGCAGAAGCTAGACTTATTGCAAACAGAGCATACGGTTAGCTAACCAGAGGTTAAAAATTCATGGTGGAACGCGCCACAAGTTAATCATGATTAAAACGCTGATTAAAAAATTATTATGATTAGCTAATCATGGATTAATTCACAGTTGTTGGAATCGGCCCCTAGTGGGAATTTTAGTAGCACGCTTGGATGATTATATACTTCGAAGAGAATGTCTTGGACAGTAATTCAACACCATTAAGGCCGAATTGGTTGACTTATTATCACCAAATTTAAAAGAGACTATATTGGTGGGCACAATATGGTCCTTTGCAGTCACATCGCTGAGAGCCTATTGCTTCTGTTTTAAAGTTCCATAGTAACGCCAATGACAATGCCCTAATTCAACAAATCAATTTTCAGCCGGTTGCTAAAGAAGTAAACAACGCCGGAAAAATTCTCATATTTCCTCGAGCAGCTTCTAGAGTGGCATGTGTCTTCGGATATTTAAAGTTATTCAACTAATTGAAAAGTTTCTGTCCTTACGTCGATTATTTGTAAATACGCAAAATCATTTTTAAAATTCTTTTATCCCGTAATTGAGATAAAAGTTTATTTTATTTTTCAGAATGAAGCATTCTTCAAAATAGTGTGGCCCTTTTGTTTTATTTAGTGATTTATTTGTCTTATTGTTTCACCATTATTATTTAAAATGTCCCCATATTTTTGTTGCAGCATGTTCTATATATAATTTGCTTTTTGTCCTTGAGTCGTGTATTCTCCCTTGTTTTTTCCCCTTTAATTATTTAAAAATAACAAAATTATAACTAAAGATTGTTGTGTCATAAAATCATTATTTTTTAATTCTAAAGTTATTAATTTATTCATAAATTATTAAATTATTTAAATTTTCCATATTTATGAGAACTAGCCCCTCTACCTTATTCCAAAGGTGGGGATAAGCTGGTTAATTATTATTTAATTTCTGGTTCATTAATTTCAATTTTGAATTATTATTTCTTTAATAAATTATCTTTGAACTTATTTTGTCATATTTGTAAATGATGCTTGTAGGATCTATCGCCCGCAGTTTATTTTTGTTGCAGAAAAACATTTTTTAAACTTTATTAAAATTGCTAAACCTTAAATTTTTTATATAATTTTGAATATACGGATTTTCAATCTTGCTACATATTGATTTGATGCCATTCACAGACACTCAACAACAAGTCAATAAGATTATTAACATAAATCTTAAATGACTACAAAATGAAAATCTGAGGCAGGAGTGTCGTCAATTGTTCGATATTTACAGAGACTCAGTGACAAATTTAAAGTGCGTTATTATAGCCTTAAAAAAAAGTTTACGTGTGATAATCACGATTCTCGAAATAATGAAATAAAGCTTAGAAGCCATCCGAATTATATTATCGATTTAAAAAATTAAGAATGTTATAAGACTTTTATACCAAAAAAGATGAATTTTCAATGCGAAAAAGAGGAATTTTTAATCTGAAATTACGGATTTTCAACAGAACAGTTGGAATTTCGAACAAAAAAAATAATAAAAAATAATTAATTATTAATTTCAAAACAAACAATTATGATAATTGAAAAAATTAATTAATAATTTCATGATAATTGAAATAAATTAATCAAATAATTTGATTACTTACAACCAAGAAGTTGAATTTTCAATCAAACAACACTTCGTGATTCGTAACGAAAAATATAATAGTAAATATTTCAACCAAATATAATTTAAATAAATAAATAATGAAAAGTCAAATTTTAACAAAAACATTCATTTTCAAGACAAATGTAGTAGTTGATATTTTAACCAAAACATATTTAATTTTAAATCCATAGCAGTTTCCTTCAACCAAAAATTTTAATTTTTAACAAAATAGTTGAATTTTGAACTAGCAGGGGTATGCCAGGACGCATTCTGTAGTCAGAGAAAATGGTGACATGTTTTGTTCACAGCGGCGAAGTAGTGAACTAGCGGCGCGTCGAGCGTCATTCGCTTGTCTGAAATTAGTTCATAAGGCTTTCCCATAGAAATGTATTTTTGGCGTGTAAAATTTATTTATTTTTGAAGTTTTGTAAATAAACTGTAAACAAAAATGGGCGGTTATTACTCCGTAATGCCCAATTGTATTATTGAGTATAAATCAACTTTTTTCACGGTTAATGAAATTAAAAGATTCGAACTCTAAAGATAACCATTTTCCCATTTGCATTAATAAAAAATAAACTGCGAATCAAAGCACTTTGAGTGGAACTATTAAATTTTAAACTTTTTGAATTGAATTTCAAAAGTTTTTTAATTAAAAAATGTTGTACTTAAATGCTCAATGGCTTACAAGTAAAAAATGGAAAATACTAACACTTTGCAATTTAACAATTTTAAATTAAATGCATATAAACTAAAAAATGTAGAATTTTTGACTTTTATAAATTGTAGAGTTCAAAGATTCAGATTCAGTTCTAAAAATATAAATCCATGTTATCGTTTTTAATGTTACGAATTAAAGAATCAGTCAATGAATTAAATATTTTTTCAAATAATAGTATTTCAAATAATTTTAAGTAACAAACATCAAAACTTGAACGATTAATTTTTTTTTTAAGTGAACACCTCTCAAATTAGAAGTTAAATTATTTTTATTTTGAATAGTTTAGAAATCCTTAAAAATCTTTAACATTTTATTTTAAAACCTTGAAAATCTGCATGTTGTTTTAAATTTTTTTTAATTTTAAATAATTTTTAAATTTTTTCATAACTTCTTAACATCTTTTGAAATGATTCGAATTTTTCCCGAAATGTTTAAAAAATTCATCAAAATTAGAACTATCAAAATAATTTTCCAAAACAAAAAAGCATTTTCAATTTTCCTAGCAATCTTAAGAAAATGTTTTCATTCTTTTGAAGACTTTCGCAATTCTTAAAAAGCTACTAAATTTTTTGTTCGAGATCTGCAAAAATCTAATTTTTTTTTTATAATCAGGTAATGGCTATTTGCACTAAAATTCTGGTACGAATAGCCAGATTTTGTCAGAACACATACTTCGTTCAAATTATTCAAAATCTTTTTGAGTTTTTAATTATTTTTTAAACTTCTTACAACATCTAAATATCTTTAAAAATTATTTGACTTGTTCTACAAATTACAAGTGTTAAATTGTTATTTATACATCAGAATTTAACTATTGTCCTTAATAATAATACATTTTTTTAATAAAACAATTAAAATCGTAACGTTCAGAGTTAAAAGCTCTTCGAAATGTTAATAATTCAAGGCTTTCTGTTTCAAACAATTAATTTTAAATTATTTACTTTTAAATACAATTTAGACTTACATTGCATCCATTGTTAATATTTGATTGCAAATTTAGGTAATTTCTTGAAAAATTATTGTCTGTTAGAAAATTAAACTTATTAATAGAAAATTCTACTATTTCGCTTAAAATGTATGTATTTTGTTTAAAAATTCGTTTTTCGTGGTAAAAAATTAACCTTCCTGATTGAAAATTCAACTGGTTTCTTAAATATATATGTCTTTTTTTTAAAATTGTCTTTTTCTGTAGAAAAAGCTTTTTAGTTAAAAATGCAACAATTTTTTTTCAATGATTTTAGTTAAAAATTCATTTTTTTAAATTAATTTTTCAAAACTATAAATTCAACTGACTTTTAAAAAATCAATTTTTGTATTGTTAATTCTTTTCTGGTAGAAAATTAATCTTATTGGTTAAAGTTCAAGTAATTGGCTAAAATTTATTTTTTAGTTGTTGAGAATTCATCATTGCTAGTAGAAAATTAATCTTCTTGGTTGAAAATTCAACTGTTTTGTAGAATGCCAATTTTTAAATTCAAAATGAAACTGTTTGTTTGAAAATTAATTTTTTTTAGGATCCAACTATTTTATTGAAAGTTCGTCTTTTTGGCTTGATATTAAACAATTTTATTGAATTTTTTTTATTGACTGATTTTGTATTTGATCAAAAATTCAATAATTTGTTAAAAATTCATCTTTTAAGTTCTAAAATTAATCTTTTTTTTTGTAGAAATTTTATCTTTAATGGTTACAAATGCAACTGTCTGGTCAAATATAAATCTGTTTTGATTAAAAACTAACTTTTTTGTTGATAATTCACATTTTCGGGTTAACAGTTCAATTGCTTTGTAGAAAATTCAACAATTTTATGAAAAATTTAACTATTTGGTTGAATATTGATGTATTTTGTTAAAAATTCGTCTTTATTGTGTTAATTCAAATATTTTTTATTCAAAATTAAAATATTTTTATGACTCAATATCAAATCTCTTCAGGTTGAAAATTCAACTTCTTGGTTAGAAGTTTAACAACTTTTTTGAAAATTCACTTTCTTGGTTAAAGATTCATTAAACATCTGAAAATTCGGCTATTTTTGTCAAAAATTGATTTTTCAAACTGAAATTTCAACTATTTTGTTGAAATCTCAACTGATTAGTTGTGAATTACATTTTTTGTTTAAAATTCGTATATTCCGTTGGAAAAATCATCTGTTTAAAAATCATCAATGAAATCGATTCTAGAATCGATTCTGTTCGTCAAGTCTTCGATTCCTGGAATCAACACTTTCTTTGAGAATCGAAAATCGATTCTCGCTGTCGCTTCCGGAACCCTAGGACGGAGAGCCTACTTTATCTGATGCAGCAGTCCATGATCCAACCCACTCAGGATCTAGCCAAAAGACGTTTTATTTTCGCCCAACTCGCGCATACCAGATCCACGGCCATATTGGTTACCATTCAACACAGCCACCAGCTATTCACTTATTCAATATGTCGGTGTATCTGGTATCATTACTGATTAGCTGCAATTATTTTTACTTGCGCGTAACTAAACCTTGTGTGGATTGGATCATGTAGCAGTCGACCACCTCTCCAACGGTTGAACGGTTTAAATCGTGCGATAGTCAGTGTGACACGCTCTTACGGTAAGAGTGTAATCTAAT
>JAUELO010000296.1:7164334-7174924 GCA_032357855.1 Amphibolips quercusostensackenii | reverse complement strand
ATTTATGGAACCTTAATTGATAGAAGACAAGTTGCATGACTCCTCCATTTCTGAGACTTGGATTGTTCAAGAATGTTGAGAGGTCAACAGACCTACAAGATTCAGGCAATTTGTCGTCCAGGGTTCTAAGGTCGAAATTATATTTGTGAACCCATTCGTCCTCAAGAACTGACTGGGGCATGTACAACATGTCGAACTCGTAGGCCAATTTTTTACAAAGCTCGCCTTTTCCGACAGCTGGGGGACCTTCCACAAGGATAATTTTGGTATTGTCGTCGAATCTAAATACGGTGTCATCAAATAGTTGTTGCCAGATATTAAAACTCTTCTCTTTGTAGGGAAATGGCTCTGGACGTGGAGGTCGAGTCTTTCGAGTCTCCCGAGTGCTGATCCAGGAAACCTGAATCTTCGGTACATTATTCGTGGACACTATCTGAACATGAATTGACAATTAGAATTCCTATTGCGGGAAGTACAGCACTAAAGGAGCTCAAAAAGGCAAATCGGGTCAATTTTTCACAAAAAAGTGGACAGATTAAACACTAATTTTTCCATGTCGGAAAAAGGAAACAGTCTTTTTATAATAAATTTTATATTTTTAAATAGTGTTAAATAATTTTTTAGTGATTCCTGACTATTGAAAAATTTATTTTAAAAAAATGGATATACCTGGGTTAGAAATCCATTGACGGAGATATAAAAAAGTCCGATAAGAAAGATTGGTTAAATAAACAATCAAATTTTTATGTTTAAAATCGTTTTCATCATCAAGAATGTTTTCTCTTTTAAAGAATATCATCATCAATAATAAAATCGTGGCACATATAAGTATAATTAAATATTTCTTTCCAAGATTTCTCATATCGACCTTATTATAATTATTACTTTGAATGTAAATTTGAAACTTCACTTTTTGACGCTCTCAAACTCAAATTAAAAATATGTGCTTCGAGTTTGAGATCATAAAATATTTTAGATTTCAAAAATATTTCATTTCTATTGATTCAGCGAAAAAAAGCTCTAAAGCTTTATTTAAATTCTACATAGTTTAGTTTAAAACCGTTCAAATAAACATTTGTAAATTAAAAATAAAATTTAAGACTGCTTAACACTTCTATAAAGATTTAAAATTTAATTGATGAACTTGGAATATTCCATTTTCTAATTATTCAACTTTGTGAATTTCAATTAAAAAATTTTCAGTTTTTAATATTTCTTTTTAAAATTACTACACATGTTTAACCTGTTCCAATTTTATATTGGATAACAAGTTCTATTACCGTTTTTCACATTTTCAAAATGTTTTAAAATGTTTCAGCGTCAACTTTTTTCTAAGAGTGTTTCTTTTTAATTGTATTTTGAAATATAGTATATTTAAAGAGAAAGGGGGAAAACGGGGAAGTTTTTCGAGAATGGGGGAAAAGGGAAATGACTGTGATACACGCTATGCGTTACTTTTGGACGAGGAAAACACAAGGAAATTCGAGAGAATTTTTACATTAATCGTAAAAATCCGCGAGGCAGTCATTTAATCCCCGCGGATTTCCTCGGGGAATTTGAAACACTGATAATCTTTTAAATAGAAATACTCGAAAAATAGAAACATTTCGAAGATTCAGAAATTCAATTTCCACAAATCTCCATGCCTTTAAACTCGAAAATTATAATATTCATATGCAAATACTTGTATACCAAATTAAAAAGTGATTGAAATGTCAACAATGGTAAAAAATGAAGAACACTAACCTTACATAAGCCTGTACTAGATCGCAATTTCGAAGCACCAGCCCGGAAAGCCCACGCCATGTTTCACTATAAATTAGTACTAAATCCTGATTAAACTAACATGAGTAATATTTAAAACATTACTAAAAAATTAATCAAAATGCAAGTTTTAACAGAAGAAAGTAGTATTTAATTGCATTTAATGTATTTAATAAAGCAGCTGTCCAAGTAGCCTGAAGTAAGGGGCAATTCCATGATCTTTAAAGGACAGGCATGATCGCATGATTCAAGCTAGCCAATTTTTTTCGCACATGCTGTCACCAGAGATCTGTCACTTACTATTTTTCATCAATTAAAATGTATAAAACATAAACTTCTTTAAAAGAAATAAGTGAAAATGGGAGTAATGTTTTAAATTTCTCCAAACCACCATGATATTAAATTGGAAATCGAGAATTTGAATATAGGTATTTCAAGTAGTAACGTCATGCGTCAGAAGTGGAACTCCGAAACCATCTCGGAGTCGAAAAGAACGGATCTCTCTTTCTATATTTATGCATTAGGAAAAGAGATCCAATCGATGTTCGTCGTTCGACATGTCCGCGGAATCCCACTGCAGATCGCAAGATGTCTGCACGCTGAGGGTCAAGCCGCTACACAGTAGGAAAAAAATGACTTTTTTGGTTCAAAATAAGGTAGAGCCCAAAAAATTGACCGATTTGGACAAAAAATTGAAGAAAAGGCTAATAAGATTTTTGAAAGAGTTGTCGAGCCTGGTTTTTAAATTAGGTTTCCATTTTTTTTTAAATAAACAAATATGACGAAATATTATGTAATAAACCAAAAAAAATTTATAAACAAATTATTTGTTGAAAGTAGTTTTCTACAATTTCCCATAATTAAACGTTTTTTAAAGTTTTATCACAATAAGAAATTTTGATAAAAACAATATAATGACTAGGAAATTTCGTCTTGAGATTATTATTGTTAATATTATTAACAAATTTAATAAACAAATTCATTATTTAGGCATTTTTCTGCAGGAAAATTGTTTTTTTTATGTACAATTTTTTAATTAGAGACTTTATGATAATTTTAGCAAAATTCATAATTTGTTAATAAAACTTATGATTTAAAAAAAAAAAATAAACAAATTCATTATTCGGGCAATTTTCGTCAGAAAAATCCTTTTTTTTCATGCTAGTCATTTCAGTTGGGAACTTTATGACAATTTCAGCAACCGTCATAATTAGTTCATAATTTTATGAATTTTTTAAACAAAATTAATTAACAAATGCATTAATCAGGCATTTGTCGACAGAAAATTTCGTTTTTTCTATGTACATTTTTTAAATTAGGGATCGTTCATACATTACGTAAGATGTTTTTCTTTTGTTTAAATAAAGAGGAGAATACAATTTTATTAAAATTCATGATTTTTAAATGAATCGTATGACTTTTAAAAACAAATTTAATAAACAAATGCATTAGTCGATCATTTGTCGGCAGAAAAATTCGTTTTTTTTTCATGACAGTCCTTTCAGTTGGGAACTTTGTGACAATAAACAAATGCATTATTCAAAAATTTTTGTCATTATTATATTGTTTTTATCCAAATTTATTGCAATACAACTTAAAAAAACGTAAAATTATGTAAAATCGTAGAAAAAAATATTTCAACAAATAATTTGTTTATAAATTTTTTTTCTTTATTATATAATATCATAACATCTTTAGCTAATTTAACTCTATGAACTTTAGGCGATTTTAACAATTTTCCTGTTATTGACGAGCACCGGGAACGTCTAATAGAAAAAATGGCAATTTTTTCGTCATATTTGTTTATTTATAAAAAAATAAAAGCCGAATTCATAAATTAGACTTAACAGCTATCTCAGAAATCTGGTCAGCTTTTATTTCAATTTTTTGTCCGAATCGGTCAATGTTTGTAGGCTGTACGTTATTTTGAACCAAAAAAGTCCTTTTTTCCTTACTGTGCGCTGGTAGCTATCAGCCACGTGGCGTGAATTGGTTTAGTCAAGGTTGAAAGTTGAAATATTTTGTTGAAAATGTATTTTATTTAACTATTTGGTTGAAAATTTATCTTTTTGGTCAAAAATCCATTTGTTTGTTTAAAAATTAAAATATCTTGATAAAGCTTCGCTTTTTTTAATTTTTTGTACTGAAAGTTAACTATTCCATATTTGGTTGAAAATGTTTCTTTTTTAGTTAAAAGTTCAGATTAAAAATTTATGTATTTTCTTGAAAAGATCTCTTTTTTGGTAGAATATTTCCTTTTTCTTTGTAAATTCATGTCTTTAGTTGCTTCGGTTGAAAATTTAACTGATTAGTTGAAAATTAATTTTTAGAGCTAAAAATTTAATAATTTCATTTTTTGTTAAAAATTTAACAATTTTGTTAAAAATTCCTTTTTCTTTTATTTTAAATTGACCCTTTTAGTTGCAACTCTAACTATTTAGTTGAAAATTCATGTATATTGTTGAAAATTTGTTTTTCTAGTAAAAATTAATCTTCTTGGTTGAAAATTCATATTTTTGGTTTAAAATTGAAATATATCATTTTTGGTTCACAATTTATTCTTATTAGTTGAGAATTTAACTATTCGTTGTTAAAATAGAAAAACTCATTAAAACACTTATTTTGAACTCTAAACTGTAAACATTGATTATTCATTTGTATGAAAAGATAATTTGTTCATCCGATTTGAATTTTCGCGGAACTTTGAATTAGGTTTTTCTCTGGGTTTTTTAAATTTGTGACGTCAGGGGCAAGCAGTAAGACCAATAGCTTTATATAGCAATATATATTTCACTTAATTCAATACTTTACTTAAATACTTTACTCAAATATAATATTACTTTATAATAGTAATACCGAAACTTAATTTTTTAATAACTTGGAAAAAAATGATTTCTCGTTATAGGTGAATTTGTATATTATTTTAAAATATCTATTAAAATAAATAGTAATTTTGATAAACAGTTTTTTATCGATCTTATTATTTAATTAAATAGACTTCAAAAAATAAAAAAAGTAATGTCCAAAAACACTTACGGTGAATTTTTTTTTTGTAAAGTATAACAAGATAGTTTTCTCCTGCGCAATTGGTATTATTGTTTGGCCCTCGGCGTGCAGACTTAGATTTCCCCTGCCTAATCTGAAATACATATGCTACCTAGGTGAAATAAGGAATTTTAGAACATATTTTTAGAAGATGCAAGTTTCTGATCATGTTTTTTAAGTTAGAAAGACACGTAAGCTTAAATATGTTTTTTGTAGTGCTAATAACTATTTTGAATGTACATAAATCTATTACGGATTTTGACAGTTTGAATCTCCCGCCAAACTACGAATACCAGTCAAGCCTGAAGTTGTCCAACAGTGATTTCGAGAAGTTCGAGGTTACTTCCGATTTGGAGATTTCCGCATTGGAATGAAGCGATTAGAGCATAGAGAGAGAGAGAGAGAGAGAGAGAGCAAAGAGAGCAAAACATAGGACTATAGGGGTTATGTCCGTGTTAGGTAGAGCCAAATTGGTAGAGCGTAAGAGCATAAGATTTTGTATAAAGCTGTACCCGGCTGTACAAATGCTTCTAAATGTGTGTAACCTCTTCTCCCACACTTTTGAAATAGAATAGTGTACTTTTGTATGTTTGTACTGCCGTAGTCGTAGATTAGTGTGTGTTGTGTAAAGTGTATGAAATGGAATTAAAATTCTGACTGTGTGCGGTCGAGCCGCGGAGAAAGAAAGGAGAAAATCACCTATTAGAATCGCATTCCTGCTTTCGGCTTTGTAAATCGCGGTCCATGGTTCAGTGACCGTGAGGTGAATTAAAATGTGACGAGAAATGTTAGACAGAATCACGGAACTGAGTGACTTTTTTAGGATTCGGCGGCGCTAGATTGAAGGACGCGGGCGCCTGGTGCCTGTGAAAGGAGGTTTTTTGGCACAAGACCTCGTCTCGAGAAATAATGGGTAAGTGTGGCTAGTAAGCCGGTGGCATAAGATATTTATAAATAATATTCTATTTAAGGGCACCGTCACGTTGGGCGTGTCTGACGAATCCACCTTTTTACGGTTCGTGAGATTCTCGCGAGAGTCGTTGTTTCGAGGAGGTTGCTCTGTTGATTTTTCTGATTTCCCGTGCGAGATGAGAGTGGGCGATAACGAATACAACTCAGTACATGTATCGGGAGTTCATCGAACGATGAACGGCGTTTCTGCATTTTAATGCATTCGGACGGAAACCGGAATATATATTAGGACAAGTTAAAACTACCCAACTTCCATTTAAACTTAGTAAAAGCCTTTATTTTAGTAAACAGATAAATAAAATAAGTAATCGAGGTTTCAACTTAGTAATTCTCGTTTAAAAAATCTTTGTCAAATCTAAATATCTATAAAAATATAATGGAATTTACATTTCTGTTTCTGTCAATTGTTTCTGTTAATAAATCAGTCAAATTTCATAAATTTATTGTGAAATTCAATTATTGATTAAAGCTACTTAAAAAAATGTAAAAAGGACAACTCAATTTACTTGAGAGAAATGTGTGATATGTATTCTGTTTGGAGTTTGTAAATTCAATTTAATGTGATTTATGCTTTAATCCTTAATCTCTTTTGCACATATATTTTTTTGAATTTCTTAGTCGATTCATGTGCATGTAATTTTAATTTGAAAGCTTTAATTAAATAGTTTTGAATCGAAAAGTGTCAAATTTGAATAATTGGAAAATTTTCAATTGTTTGGTATTTCTTCATATCAAATTCAATGAAAAAAACCTGCGGAAGTACAGTTCCATTCTTTATTTTTCAATTCCGAAAACATTTTTATATTGCAAAGTCCATATCGCTTGTCGACATTTGTTTGAAATATTGTTTGCCCGAGTGGGGGGGGGGGGGATCTAGCTAAAGTTCACGTGTACTAGGCTGGCCAAAAAATTTTTTTCTTTAATTTTCGTTTATTAGGTTACGCATTCATTTACTTACTTAAAAATTCAACTACTTTATAAGTTAAACTCATTTATTAAAAATGAATTTTTTTTATTGACCATTCATCGTTTTAATTGAAAATTCATCTCTAGTTGAAAATGTAACTAATACTTGGTTGAAAAACAATTTTTTTATCTAAAAGTTTAACTGCTACAGTAGAAAAATTAACTATTTTGCTGAAATTACGTTTTTTGTGAAGAATCAGATTTTTAAGAGAAAATTGAATTCTATTTTTGGTTGAAAATTTATTTTCTTCCTCTTTTTTCAATTGTTATTTTTGTCTCCATTGAGCCGAAAATAAGGTATTTTGAGTCTGTTTTTTAATTCTAAATACATATTTTTGACACTTTTTTATCACAAAATATTTTTTTATAAGAAAATAGATTTCTATTCGATCTTTAATTAAAAATGTATCTTTTTTTAATGAAGTTTCTACTATTTGGCTGAAAATTAACATTTTTTACTTCAAAAATTCAACTATGAACAATGTAAAATTTGTCATATTATCTTTCTGAGAATGTAGTTCCAAGTGATAAAAGAAAAGCCTCTTCAATTTTTATGAGGTTTTTTCTATTTTCCTCTTCAATATCTTTGGAGTCATACTTTTATTTTATTTTATAACAACGTATTAAATCATTTTAAAAACTTGACACTCTTGAATTCGACATGTATCGACTCCAAAATGGATTGTTGTTATTTCTCTACAAAACTAATTTAACAAAGGTATTATTGTTTTTTTGTTTGTTTTTTACTTATAGATATTTTAATTGGTATTTTAATTGAATATTTTAATTCATTATTGTATTATACATTAGTTTATTATATTTATTTAGATACTTGATAAAGGCACGCAGTGTTGCCGAAACATCGTGAAGGTGATAATTGATGTTTTTTCTTAAAAATAAATAGGAGCTAAAATAATAGCTCGGACTTGTTTTTATTTTCCTGTGACCGTAAGACAGAAATAATTAATTTTACAACAATTCCTTGGATGTTTTAAAAAATACCCTACTCTTTAAAATACCCTAAAAGTCATTGAAATCCCTCAAAATTATTACAATCTATTAAAAATTTCTTGGAATCTTTTTACATATTCTAAGATATTTCAAAGGAATTCAAGAAAATTCCGGAATGGGTATAGGACCTGAATTCAATAGTGGTTAACCCGCGGGTTACTTTATTAGATGAAAAGTAGATAAAGTGATCTTTTCATTTAAAAACGTGACTGAAAAGTGATTTGAGAAAAAACAGTAACTAAAAGTGACCGTTTGGCAGTCCTGATAATTCTTGACAGTTACTTAAAGTGCTTCTCACAGAAATGACTTAACTTTTACCATTTTTTTCCAAAATGTCTGGCTTTTCCTGACCCAAAAATTTTTCGATTACCAGATTTTCTGTGACTTTAATGCACCCTCTTAAATTTAAAAATGCAAAAAAGTTATACGCAGTCCTTGTTATGCAAACATAAATTTAATCTGTTGTTAGATATCAAAAGAAAAATGACAAATAAATTCGATCTCGCTCAGCTTCCAAACAGTCGAGCAAAAGTTTTTTACGATCATGGAAACATTTTTTTTTTTAGTAAAAGTAAAAGAGTAAAACTCTATGAATAAATATGCTTTCGGAATGCATGTTACTCCAGTGTAGAGAATTACAGCATGTAGCTGCAAGTGTAAAGAAGCAACGAAACATAAAATCGATATAGTCAGTGTTTCAACTTTGGCGAACGTTCAACGAACTTTTGTGATAAACGGTCCACTTTAATTGCTACGGTAAATTACGGAAGCTAGGGTTTTAATGAAATTCTTTAAACTGAGAGTAGTCAATTTTTTTTACAATCGAAAAAAAAAATCTTTCAATTTTAGTATACGCATTTCTGTTTACAAATAATATAATTATATTCAAATATATAAATAATCATATAAATTTTGCCAATAATTAAAAGTATTCGATCGATACTGTTAATTCAAATCACCAAAAGGTTTAATTACGAATATTTAATTGGCTTCGAATTAATTAAGCACATTTCGACATATTTAAATTCGCTTGCATGTTACCTGTAATTGAATCACATATATTAAGCAGTTGTAAATACTGGATAAATCATTATTCGCTTGTACAGCTTAGTTGAAAGAACGAAACATTTTTTTGATAGATTCCTATTGAAGAAAGTAAAAATCCGTTTTCTGTGTGAAACTTTGAGAAAAGTGCACCACTTGGAATAGGGATATTTATACTTTGGCCCAGGAAACAGAATTTCTCAGCGCTACTTTGGATGGCTGTGAATTAATGATGAGTTAGGTGAAGTGCACTTTGTATGATATCAAGGTTGTCTCCAAGAAAGTCTCAAAAAAGTGCACCCTTTTCACGTGATTCGTCTTGAGCCGAACTGATTTTTAGGTCACTCCTTTTTGAGAAAGCAAACAAAATCGTTTTCTATCAATTTTATTTTTTTTTTAAATGCATAAGTATTTGCAATTCAATTGATAAAATCCCTTATCATCTATCAGCCAGAATTTGATTAAAAGCGCTCGCATTGGCCTAAACATTTGTCGAGAGAAGTAGAAAACTGCATAAAACTGCAGAAAACCAAAACTCCTGAGCACAGCCGGATGCCGATAGACAAGTTTTGATGGAAACATTTAATAGCATCGAGTGCCCACATTCATTCTCGTCCGTCAAACCTCCAGCTCGACAGTAGTTGAACGCTGTGAAAACAAAACAAAGCAAGAATTACGAACGGTAACCCATCCAAGCGCTAACCGTCCGTGCTTAACATTCGAGATCTCGACGAGTCAGGAATTACCATCCAGCTAATGCCGTCGGTTTATAAAACGCTTCAGCATTTTTCATTTATTTCTAATCCGTTTCACGAAAACAATTTTTTAATTCACAGAGAATTCAAAAAGGGCAATGTTTTAACAGAAAATTTTAGATTCTAAAAATGTCAAATTATTAAGTTCAGCTTCAAAAACTCGAGGCTTATATTGCTGTTTTTTTATAGAGTAGAACTCAATTTACGTAAGAAAGGCAGAAATAAAGGGAAGCTACTTTCTAGTAGAGAAAGTAAATAAGCGATGCCTTCGCCGTAAAGCTCGTGCTTGACGTCATTTATCAACGTCTAATCAAGTCAGCGAAAATAAGAGATCGAAAGACGTTTAGATCACTTCGAACTACATTCGGGAAATTAACTTTTTTTTAAATTTTACAAGAAATCAACTTTCAAATTAAATATGATTAATATATTAATTTACAGGGGCAAAATGTGACTTAAAGTGACTAATGCGCATTAATAATATGAATACAGTCGAACTTGAATTCGTGCCCGGTTTTGGGACTGACGAAGGACATCAATTAAAGTTTACTGAACGTAAACAGTCAGGGGCGTATAAAATATTGTCGGTGGATTTTTCTAAGTCGTGAAAAATATTTTGAAATTTTGTTTTCTAATTTGGAAACAAGGGAAACTAAATATTTTACGGAAATAAGGAAAAAATTTGTCTGTTTCACGTTAAAATAAATATTTTTCCTGCTTATGTACTCAAAACGTTTGCGGACCGTTCAGCATCTCCTTTAAAATGAGAGCTTTCTCTTAAATAATCGGTCCGTATTCTGAATCACCTCTGTCATTCGCTTGCTTAAACCATTCGAAGACAGCAGTATCCAAAAGCACACCGCTATTTTGCAAAAAAAAAAAACAGCTTGCAAAACACTTGCCATTACTGGACACTTTAAGATCACAAAACGCTACAGTGGGCGCGGATCTCTCTACCATGTGAGAATGTGAGATAGATAGTGTTGTAGAGGAAAGATAGGTATCTTATAGTAAATAAGTAATTTTAAACCGT
>JAUELO010000296.1:7130706-7141465 GCA_032357855.1 Amphibolips quercusostensackenii | reverse complement strand
AACAAAAGGTTTTACTGAGAAATATAGATTCGGGTAGACGGAACTAATATCTTTTGTTTGATTGGTTCCAGCCAAGCCAGTTTGGATGCCGCATCAGCAAAATACCTGTATCTCCGAAAATAATTTTAATTCTAGAAAATCCTCTTGTAGATATATTCTCGAAAAGTTGAGCTTTGAAAGTATAAAAAAACAAAAATCTAATTTTTTAAATTTATACACCAGAATACCCCCTAATTTTTTTCAACCTCCAAATAATGGTAGGCAACTGCTATTTAATCAATCATTTTAAAATTATGTATTTAATATTTATCTACCGTATTTTTAATAAATTATTCTTTTTACAGTAAAAAACTCCAACACTAAATATTTTTATATATTTTAAACTAAATTTTAAATACCATGATCATCGAGATGCACCATTTTTCGTATTTCAACAGAGAAGTTTTTTCCTTATCATCTTAGTAAGCAGACTTTCTTACATATGCTTAATATCTATTATATAAGATATAGTTTTCAATAATTATTATGTCCTTCTATATATAGTACGCCTGATGAGGGGAACGGTACGTTACCGACGCGTTGCAATTAACAGCTATTGAATAAAGTCTAGACGTGTCGTTTTGAGAATTGGAAAAATATAATTATTTACCTAATTCACAAAAAAAAATTTTGATTAAAGAATTAGTCAACGCTTCATTCATGGATAGTGGTGTTCCTAGTTGAAATCCGGGTTCAGGCAGATTTGTTCTCGTTTCTGCAAATTGGGCATTATTTCTTAACTGCCTCAACTTTCAAAAACATGTTCTTCGATTTTCTGTAAATTCTAAGAATATGTTGACCTTCTCAACAGTACTTAATAGACGAATGTATAAACCACGATTACCACCCCTCTTCAAGTAATAAGGGATTAAATTTTCAACCTCAACGACTGCCTGGGTATTTTCAAAAGCCTGTAACTTCCTTTTCGTTCTAGCGATTTAAATTTTCTAGGAGGGTTGTCGAGAAGTCATATTTCACTCTTTTATTTTATATTATTAATGTAACAAATAAAAAAAATTTTTAACATTTTTCAAACCATTTGATTGTTTATTTCACTTTTTTCGCAATGTAGGGTATTTTTTTTAAAAAATAGACGTAAAAGAAAGCTTGACTCTTTGGCTTAAAAAAATAGTCAAGTAAGTAGTTTCCGAGATATAAGCCCCGATGTGAAGGCAGTCCTGATCCTCGTGCTCAGACGCAGTTCTTTAGTATTTCACATACTAGTTTGACAGTTCACCATTCTTTCGACGCGTTTGAGTTCATTTAGAATGCTATGAAATAAGCAAATGAACAGTTTAAGAATGTTTGCCGGCAGAGCAGAGGAAGTTAAAATTATTTGTTATTTCTTATGAACAAATAAAAAGTGTAAACTACTCTTTTCAGAAGTGATGTTGATTTTTCTTAGTATGAATGATTCCTAACTATAATAGTTCGTCAGTTTACAGTAATTATTAATTATTTATAAATAATTTATAATTAAATGCACAATTCAACAGTTCTTAACTATAAACGGTGCTTTTTCAAATAAATCAACTGCAGAAAAATTATTAATTACCGCCTTTCTTAGACCGCGATTTGCAAAATCATAGTTTCCAGAGTCTACCACGTTGAGGTGGCAGTGCGATTTAGACTCCTTTGGGGTAAATAATATAAGTGAGTCCCATTGCCTCTCACAATTCGTGTTGCTTGTTGTTTGTGAGTCCCTTCGCCTCTCACTATTCGAGAAGTGTAATTTTTATAAATTTTCTATGATATTTTTTCTGATTATACGCGTTGCTTTGGTGGAAGTATAATTTTTCTTAATACTTTTTTTTGCTTTTGAAGTACTCTTCCTATTCCAATTATGTTTAGATTTCGAAAAAATGTCACTCTTCTATTTATAGGAAAATCGTTTAAGGTTCAGCTGTCCATCGTCATTAGGGGTAAAAGCATGGTACATGAGAGTACCGGGTATTGTGACAGCCTTACTGAACCGATCTGCTAATTCCAATGTTATTGCTGAATGATCAGCTTTAAAATTAAAGGGTACAACTGCTTTCTTTGAATTTTCTCTAGCCAATTAATATAAATCAAGAGCACGTAGAATTTTCTTATCTGCTAGAATTTGCGAGCTGGCTTTTGATGCAAGTCGCTTTAAATTTTCTCCAAATTCATCGCATGGTCCTTTTCCATGCGCAGACGGAAAATCCAGTCCGCTGGAATATCAAAATTTTTTTTGTTTCACAGAAGGTTGGCAAAGTTATATTTATTTCTAAAATGCTTATCTTGAAATATTTAAAAATTAATTTTTGGCAGAGATGAACAGCAGCCGTGTCATGGTGTAAGTTATCGGGAATTATCGCCATGCTCACATGTTTCCATTCCTCTCCCTCTTTGTGGTAGATAACTACTGTCATAAAGAATGACTGATTATTATTCCAATGACAAGACTGGATAGCATTCTGAAAAACGTAATTATGATTTTCCGCGAAATCAAACATGATTAAGAAAACTCCTACCAATAGATTTTCTTAAAAATTCTTAATGAACGATGCTTGCATCTTAGCGCGAAACTCATAAGATTTCAAGTTCACAAGTTTTTCACAAAGTGGTTCTATGAAGATATCGGTCTCAGCTACTTCAGTTACCAGATTGCTTCTATCTGTTTGTGGTTAGATTTTGTATTTTAGCTCTCTGATGCAGTTATCATGCAGAAGTTCAGTAAGGTGTTCCTTCAGGACATCAATGTCAGGACAATTTTCACATTTACTAAAATTACATGCAGGAGTTGGATGAGTGCAAATGATTAACTCTGAGTAGTTATGATAATGAATTAGTTTCATATCAGAGCCTTCAGTTAGATGATTGATATCAATTGCATCTCACAAAAGAAGCGCAGTTTCGTTATAAACACACACATGACTGTTCTAGTCATCTTCATAAAAATAAGTCACTGCTACTTTAATTTCTGGTGGAAGATATCCTCCTAGTTTGTGTCCAGGCAAAGCCAGTATTCCATGTTTTTGACATAATTTGTGAGCTTTCCGGGCTCGACGTTCCGTTGCACTGAATTTTTTAATTACCTTTATGTGGCTCAAAGATTTAGGAGAAAGTGTAAATAATGTCATTTTTTCGTCAGCGTCAGTACATACCTTCAATTTTTCTATAATTTGTTGAAAAGTTTCTAGACCTGCTGTGCGATTATAATTATACAGCCACTATATTCTATCCGAACCAATAAAAAGTCTGCATCACCTCTGATTTCTTTTTCTACACTATTGTGATCAACTTCACTGACATAAACAACCTCTTCCGCTTTAACAGATTCTTCTTTCATGATAGATTTATTTAGAAGCACTTGTAAACTTAATTTTTTTAATTGCTCTCTACAAGGCTGTCAAATTTTAGCGTTGTCCGGCATTTGAGGAAATTTTAACCTTTGACTTAGCGACAAACGTCTTGAGTTTAGCCAAAAGGATTAGCACAAAAATTACTTTAAGGTATTTTTGTTTGGACTATTTATCATAGATTTTATTTCTTATCTTTTATTTTTAATCACATATTTAAAAAAAAAATAAAGTCTAAAAGAACAAGAGACCGTGCGCTATAACAGAAATACCAAAATATCATGCAAAGAATAAACCTTAAAACAACAACAACAACAAAAATTTCTCTTCAGTTTTGGTTTCAGAGTAAGTTGAAAAATTGGTAAACAAGTAAGTTATCGGAATTCACCTAAATTTACAAAATCAAGGCCAAATCTAAACGTTATAAGAGTTTCTATGCACATATTTCAATATAAATTACTTCATAAAATAAAATTTTTGGACGATTGTGTATGAATGATCAATAATAATTGTAAGCTGATGAACTATACAAGTGAGAAATCATTTATACGAAGAAAAATCAACATCACATCTGAAAAGTAGTTTGCAATTTTTATTTGTTCAAATGAATGATAACAAATAATTTAAACTTTCTCTGACTCTCCGCAAAACTTTTTCTAATTGTTTATTAGCTATTTTCATGTTATTCTTAATGAACTTGAACGCGTTAAAAGAATAGTAAACTTGCGAACTAGCATGTGGAATACTAAAGAACTGCGTCAGAAGACGAGCACCAAGACTGTTTTCCAATCGGAGCCTATATTTCGGAAATTATTCAATTAACCATTTTTTCACTAATTACAATTTTTGAAGACAAAGAGTTTTTCAAAAACCGTCCTAAAAAATTCAAATCGCTGAAATGAAAACGAAGTTACAGGCTTTTGAAAGTACCCTTGCAGGCGTTGGGGTTCAAGATTTCACCGATTATTAATTGAAGAGGGGTGGTAATCGTGGTCTATGAATTTGTCGATTAAGTACTGTTAAGTGAGTGAAGATATTTCGAGACTTTAAACAGAGTTGAAGAACATGACTTTTATAGTTAGGGCACTTGAGAAATAATGTCCCCTATATGACACATTTCCATCACCAGACGTTTACGATAGCTGCGTTCTTTAGCAAGAATTTTCTTGTCATCAAAATCGAAAAACTAATTTTTCTTAATACTGTGATTTGTAAGCATTGCCTGATTATTAGAAACCTCATTTATATCTTTCTTTTATTATTTAACCTTTCTCCTAAAGGACTACTGCCGCCGTCGTCACTGCTGTTTTAAGAATTTTGAAGACACACTCCCGGGGAGGCCTCCATAGCGTCCTACGAAAGCCGCCAAAGCCTTCCACAAGAGTTTCAAAAGCCTCGTGCGAGGTTCTTCAGAACCTCCTACGAGAGTCTCCAGAGGGTCCTACAGAGCCTCCAGAGCCTTCTACCAGGACCTCCACAGTGAAAAATGGATCATTTTTGTTGCAAAGAATTTTGCTTCAACGATCATTTGAATTTCGAGATCATAATCATCTGTCAATTCGAATCACTTTGATTAGCTTTTAAGTTCATTTTCTGGACTAAACCAAATGGCCGTCAATTTTTGGCGCCAACGTCATAACGACATCACCTCAAAATTTTATCTAACCTCACGCAAGTACTCCAAGAACGTCGGCCATTTTGGTTTGACTTGATACATCATCCTGAATCAAATCATTATGATCTGAAAAGTCAATCATTTATTCCAGTCGATCAAAATTCACTTAATTTTGGTATTACTTCTGTTGCATATCAAAATGATATTGATTTCGGTATCATTTAGAACTTTTTTTTTACTGTGTCTAGACTCTGCCATAAGGACCTCCAGAGTCTCCTATTAGGGCTTCAATAGCCTGCTACGAATGCCTCCAGAGCCTTCCATGAAGGCGACATACCAAGGAAATTTTCATTTTACTCTAAACTCAAAATAGGAACTATTTCGTTTAAGTGAATTATGGTCAGGGACAGGGGACGATAAGAAATTCATAAAGGCTTAGAAATGCAGTTAGAATCTCCATTGGGATATAACAGTACCCCACATTATTAATGTACGTAAGGTTAATTAATAATCGGTTTTAATTAATAGGAAAACAATCCTTTCTCCATGACCATAGCTCAACTCATTTTCAAGTTATCATAAAAAGAGTACTGTTTATATACACAAACACATTTTTAAAAAACCTGATTCTTCGACTTCTGAGGTATGATTAAGTAATCATAACAAATTTTTAAATACTTAAAGTTTAAAAAATGTTTAAGACGAGTGAATTAGTTTAAGTATTTAGTATAATGTTTAAGAGATATAAATAAAATAAATAATATGTATGATTGTTAATTTTTTCTATAGACATATATAAATTTGGCTGATTAAGTGTAAGGTATATAGGTTATGTAGAACCTGCATAGTTTTGAAAAAATAATAAATCTAAAATAAAGATAGTGTATTGCTGTCTTATAAATGAAAAATGACTAAGCAATAGCAATTATGATTAGCGCGCTATGCATTTCAGTGGTACAATTCTTGAATTTACTATACGAAAAGTTCTGCAGTTTACAAATTTTTAACGCAAGAAATTTTTTTCTGCGATTAAAGAGTATTAGATTCCTAGCCAACGTAGAAAACCCGGAGTAGAAACTTTTGAGCAGGTCATGAAAATCAAAGAACTCTTACTTTAAACCTTTAAATTTTGTCAATTCAAGCATTAAATACCCAATAAAATGAAGTGAGTGATGACCGTGAGGGCTAAGACACACGTTTTGGACTCACTCCGTCTACTTGTTGGTTCGTTTTTCATCTCGCAATCTTGAAGAGCCTCGGAGGTCCACACGGTAAACACTAGATTAGTAAGCCATTGTTCTTGCTGGTTCAGAATCCACCTTAAACTGTAGGCCACCTTCTAATTACCGATTAAGTGTGCAGGGGGTGTGTAAAGAATTAGGGGATCGGTACAAGAAAAATATGAACCCTTAGGGGACACATTAGAAACTTCTATTCTAACAACAAATTAAGGCATCAGAACTTTTGTGAATTTGAAGTATTTGAAATATACGTATATATGTATGCAGCAAACTCCTAAAATGGATGTCAAAAACCGTGCGTGAAGCGCGAGTATCGTTATGAGAATATGTGTTTCGAATTTATTCGAAAAAGGGAAAAAGGGATATTTTCGTGAAATTTTAACTCATGTATGTATAGAATTAAAAAAACCCTGTTTTCGAAAAGAAGTGGCTAGGGCTTTGACGAAAGACTGAAACCTCGAGTAAATTAATACATTTACTTTTTGATGTAATTACCAATTACATGGAAAATTTCAAACCGAAATTACATAAATCACAAAAAATATTATATATTAGTTTCACATTTTTTGTAATTATTGCTCTAGAGGATTGTTCAAACTAGGCTTTGGATTCTTAACTATAAAATTCGCCGTAATTAAGCGGCAAGGACCTACTGGAGCTGCATTGATTCCATCTTAGTTCAATAGAGTGATCGTGCCTTTTTGCATGTTTATTTTTACCCGCTTTTTAGCGTTATCAGCATATGTATATATTCCAGCAAGAATTTCAAAACTCTCCAATATTGCAAAGATGTCACTATGGGATGTTGTCCTGTTTGCACTTGTATTGTTTTGTCGGCAGGAAAAATGTATCTTCGAAGTCAGAATATCCGGTGCAAATGTTTAACGGAAATAAGCCGATAAATCTAAGTTGTTCAAGATCACACTCATTTTTTCCAGATGAAAAAACACTTAACTAAGAAGCCACGCAACTGTTCGAAGAATCACTTCTTGTGAAAACAAGCCTTCTAGGAAGAGTCCTAGACCTAATATGAAGAAGAGGTTCGGCAGAAGCAAAAGAATTTTCAGGTGAAGGTCTTTCGAAAAAATTAGAAGATCTGCGACGAGAAGCACCAGAAATAGGTTCGCTATTGGGTAAACAATCAAACTGTGAATTAAGCTCTACAACAAAAAGGAGAGGATTACATTTTTTAGAAGTAAGTTAGTACTACAATTATCCCCATGCAGAAATCGACCTACTCATCCCTTCTTGAATTAGGGCAGTGGGTAAATCCTGAATAGAAAAACACAACTAAAAAGTTCTAGTCAAGACACTTCAAGGCACTGTTAAAAATTTTTTATTTTATATGTCTATCTAAACTATATGTACGTCTTTATAGGCACTAATCTAGTACTTTAGCTGGGATTTGGTTAGCACCTGATCAGAATAAAAGAACTACGAAATAATGATCACAAACTGTTCGGATCTTCGTTACCTTGTGTCCTACTTTAGTAAAATATTTTCAATTTACACAAAGAAAAAAATGAAATAATTATGGTCAACAACACGCCGTGGATGCAAGTAGACGATGATACAATTTTTTGCAACAGCTGTAAGCAGCGCCACATGACACATCGCTACTTTTACATTTAATTCACTGATAGTCTTATGAAAGATCGGATAATTAGTGGAATTTAAGATTTAAGTTCAAAATATCAATAACTAGAAGAAAACAATACAGATTTATTAAACTGTGCAGTTTAAATGTGCAAGGCAGCCGAATAAGCCAATATGCCAATAAGAAAATCCAGAAATATCGTGCAGTAATTGCCGATTTCATTAGATGAAAAGGACAAAGAGTTCTAAGATATTTGTTTAAAGTTGCACAAATTGTTATTTGCGAAAAATTAAAAAATATTTTTTTAATTATAGATATAATATTATACTTATACTATTATTATGTTCACCAATATATTAAAGTATGATTGACAAGGTGAAAACCAGAGCATTAATAACCCTCATTTATCCTAAGCACATGCAAAACTGATTAATGTATTACTAAAGAATCTCGCTCACAGTGTAACATAAAAATATTCTGGTGCTTTATTGCACTTTATATAATATGTCCTACAGTCTTTATCACACATATAAAAGGGATTTCAAAATAAAAAAATCTCCTCGACAACGAATTTTTAAAATTTACAGAAGCTATAACATTAACATTATTCAAGTTTCTTTATTATTATTATTTTTTATTATAATTATATTATATATTTTATTATCATTACATCCTACGTATACCTATATTTTTTTCAATTCAATAAAGATTGCAAGAAAATTCCCATTTAAAACGATTTTTGAGAAAGCTACAAAATTGAAAATAAATATTCTTGTCTGATTCCGCTCCATATTCAACCCTGATTAACCCTAACTCACCTAATCTCTTAGCTCATTATTGAAAAAGAAAATTGGTGTATATTTTATGATGATGGATTCAGATGACTATAAGAATTTTTTGTTTTCTCCAAAAAGTATAATTTTTCTACTATTTCTAAATAGAAAAATGATAGAAAAGTGAGAGACCAAAAATTCGATATAAGTTTTTGAGGCGCCTCAAAAAACAAAAGCAAATGTATAGAATGTTTAAAATAATATTAAATAAACATAAAATAAAAAATAATAGAAATAATAATGTGACTAATACTGATACTAGGCTAATAAATCTCTCAGATACCACAATTTCTGATTCGTTTTCTGATGAAATTCCAGATGAGTCACATCAAGAATTTACACACAAAGTACTTTCAATCGCGACAAATTATACTATAGAACCAAAAAATATTACTCATGTTGATAAGACAATAGCTAAAGGTACAAAAGATACTAAAATTTTGTATAAAAATAATAAAGAACGATTGGTTACACGTGCTGACATGGGCCATGACACAGTAGGGGTAGGTTTTCAAGATAACAAAAAAAAATGGATATTATGCTAACTGATGAAAAAACATACACAAAAAAATTGATGCTAATCCATTGAAAGAATTACAAAAAGAAACGTTTAAGTAACCCAATAGCGGGGAACAAAAGATTTTCTAGGGGAAAAAATTACTCGAGCATATTTAATGGATGGAAATACAAACATTGCTAGTATTTATAGTTTGCCCAAAATTCGCAAAATAAATTCGCCTCTTAGACCTGTGGTTTCATGCATTAACACTTCTACTTATTTTTTGTCCAATACACTAATCAAAATTATTGCCAAATCCTCACCTAAATCGAAATCTTTGATGAAAAATGCAATATATTTTTAAGATTCAGTAATAAAAAAAATTCTAATAATCATATTTTTTTCTCACTTGATGTTTCATTACTATTCACAAACATTTATTTAGATTTAGTTCTTAAAGAAGTTAAGAAGAGATAGAACAATATAAAAAACAACACAAATCCCATAAGCATTATTTAAAGATGGTATACAGTTTTTAATGGAGTCAACATTTTTTAACCAACACTAAAGATTTTTAAAAGTCAAAAATAACTTACCATACTCGCACAACCCACCTGTATGACGTACGAGCCACACTGGCCCGCATGACGTGCGACGCATACGACGTGCGACGCACGTGCCACGCACATGCGGACGCAGTTGCATCGTCCCCTGCGTGCACGGCGTGCAACAAAATTCGCACGACGCGCGACGCACGTGAGTCGCGCAGTGCGCACATTTTGCTCTCAAGTATAAGATATAGTTCTTAATAATTATCATATTCTTTTTCATATAATGTGCCTGTTGAGGGTAACGGTTCGTTACTGAAACGTTGTAACTAACAACTATGGAATAAAGTCTGAACGTGTGGTTTTACAAATTGGAAAAACGTTATTATTTTTCTAATCCTGGAAAAAAATTTTTATTACAAATAATTTAACGCCTCTTTCATGGATAGTGGCTTTCCTGGTTCAAATTCGGACTCAGGCAGATTTGTTCTCGTTTCTGCAAATATGAGACCAGTGTCCAACACTGATTTAATATTTACACAAAAATATAAGAATAATTTGTTATGCAAAAGGTAGTAGAATTCTGCCGATTGTAGAAATGGAAAGAAAAAAGAAGCGAAACGTGTGAAGATGACATGAGAATCCCTCTTGCTAACCTCGTTTCTCGTTAAGCGTACTAGGCTCTTGACAAAGGTGCGTGACGCGTGACCGACTTTTACAGTGAAATCGGATCGAACGTTTCGGATATCCGGTTCCCTTCCCCTATTCTTTGTCTAGATTGATCTTCTCTTCGTTGCGGGTGCGGTCTGTTAAACGTGATAGACATCACTCTTTGTTTTTTCGAAAAAGGCATTTATTCTCAAACTACTATCAACGATAGTAAACGTCCAATCCATCATTTAAAAATTGAGCCCGAATTTCACAAATCGTCTCAGTAATCCCGAAAATCCTAATAATCCTGCCAAAGACAAAAGAATCGTTTTTAAAAGCATTTTTTTTTTCAATACCAAAAAGCTCTTGGTAATACCTATCAGTTTCTTTTTCTGTGTTACCAGAAAACA
>JAUELO010000296.1:7064418-7077971 GCA_032357855.1 Amphibolips quercusostensackenii | reverse complement strand
TTTTAGGATTCAAAGTTCTCTGAAGCTGACAGGATTTTTAAGATAGTTGCTTGAGATTTTCAAAGAGTTATTTTTTGGTATTGATTTTTTTAGAGGTCGTTTAATTACTTTCTGTAAGGCAGAAACACTCTTTGTAAATATAACTATATAATAGAAGTGATTTGAGTAGGCCGTTCAATATCAGCGGTGAAATAAGAGTTTTCAGGATTGTCAGAAAACGGTTTGAAATCGGAAAACCCATTTCGTTCCCATTTATAAGAACAACGTATTATTGTTTCAAAAATAGAAGGCAAACTCTTTTGGGACATATCAATCTCTCAGTGTCCCAGTGTCTGGTATAAAAGCTACCTTAAAAATTAATGATTGTTAATGCAGCGATTAGAATTCAGTAAATTGACGGGTCAACCGTGCTTTAATTGAAAATTGTCACTCGCATTTTTTCAGATATAGCAGGTTTTTGTCCCTTAGGCGAAGGGACGAATTTCAAATTTTTAAATTGTGATCCTCATTCTCGCTTTCGATTTCCTGTCTCACGTTCAACTAAAAAAATTAGCGATATCTTCAATTTTAAATATGCTTAAAGCAGGGATCACAGTCAGTCCCCTATATTTCTAAAAATCCCCTACAATTCCTATATTTGAGAATTTTGTCTTTCACCCCCTGTATTTAAAACAACGATACAATGAAAAAAGACAAAAATAAATTGTAGACGATTTATTTGAGTGACTCATTCAGTTGAAATACTTTTTTTTGTATAATTTATAAATTCATTATAACTTGAGTTTTGCGGGAAACCTGATTAGCTTTTTTATTAATTGAATTTTTATTATACCTTAAATTTAAAGCTTTAAAAATTAAACCTACAAATAAAGAAAAATTATAGAAAAACTTATGCGAATCAAGAAACATTTGTGCTTTTTAAATACTCTTGCGCGGTTAAGCTTAAGCTTTCCAATTATCTAATAAATTATTTAAAATATCATACATATTTTATATGAGTACTTTTCACTTGAAATTATTATAAAGGAAAAAAAGAATTTTAATATGAAATCGTAAAGTTTCAAAGAAAAATCAAAGTTTTTAAAAAAATGAGGCTGTGTTAGTTTTTTTTAATGAAAAAATTAGCATTTTATGAATTAAAAATGTTATTTAGATTGGCAATTTTCAAGGATTCAAGGCTATGTTATCGTTTTTCACTGAAAATGCATATTTTTAATTTTAAAAAAGAGATTTAGAAAATAGATATTTGAAAATAACAGTTTTTCAACAATGTATGCTTTTCGGATTTGTTAACGTCTTTCTGACCGAAAATTGACAATTTTAAGCAAAAATCATTAGATTTTGTAGGTTTGCAACTTTTGAACAGTTTTAGGTTATATTAACGTTTTTCACAAGAAATTGGTTATTTTAAACAAAAATCAATTAAATATTAAAAAGCAAGAAATTTAATTAAAAAATAATGAAAAATTTTAATTTTTCTTTAACGTCGAAAATCCAAATTTGAATACGAATTTCTTGAAAATGAAACAAAACATTAATTCAACGATCAGTTTTGAAGAACACACTTTGAAATGTCTTCATTTGACTAGTTACAAATAAAATAGATGGAAATTAACAAAAGTTTAGTTTTCTTTCGTATTTTTTATTTATATTTAAATCACAAGCTGTTGGATTCTTTTCTTTTTGTCAATTTCAAAAAATGTCCTAGTTGAAATTTATTAGATGTCAAAGAAGATTTACAATTTGAAAAAATTTTCTGTTATTTTATATTAATTTTTTTATATAGAATCATTAGTTTTGAAAATAAAAAATTAATATATTTACAATTTTCAATTTTATCTTTTGTCGGTGTGTTTCATCTGAAAATTTTATTTTTAAACAAATATCATTAGATTTGAATTCCATGATTTATTTTGTTCAAACTAATAAATGTTTACAAGCTTGACTAATTTTGAATTTTTTCGTGTTTTTGTCCGAAATTGACATTTGTATTATGAAATCATTACAATTTAAAGAAAATTTATAATTTATTTTTGAACAATTTTAGGTTAGTTGTTGGTTTACATCCAAAATTGGTATTTTTACACCAAAAATTGTTATTTTTACACCAGAGTGATTATAACTTAAATAAGATTTGAAATCCTTAAACAATTTTAGATTTTCTGAGTGTTTTTTAACAGAAATTGGCGTTTCTAGAAAAAAAATTATATTTACATTCAATGATTATTTTAATTGAAATAATAAAATTTACAAGCTCAAACAATTTTGAATTTTCTTACTTTTTCTTGTCGTACACGTAAATTGGTATTCTCATTTTGAAAAAATTAAATTTCAAAAATTGAAAAAAATATTTACAACTTTTTAATAATTTTAGGTTGGGTTGGCATTTACAACGTGAAACGATACTCTTAATAAAAAATTACTAGAATTCAAAGAACAGTACCGAATTTTGGTACATATAAATTTAAAAAAAAATATTTATAGTTTGGTATCAGTTTAACGTTATGTTATAGAGAAACATAAGGTTTAGAAGAAAATTCACAGTCTTAACCAATATTTGTAATTTTATGTTTGTCTTTCGTCGAAAATTTGTATTTTTAAACAAAAAAATCCTAAGATTTTTCAGATTATAATTATTCTCGCGTTGATCATTTAGAGTTATTAAATTTACAATTTTTGATTTTGTTGTCTTTTTATTCTGGAAATCGGTCATTTCGATACAAAATCATTGTTTTTTGTATAAGATTATTATTTTTTAGCAATTTGAGATTATGCTAAAATTTTCATCATAAAAAGGTTAGTTTAAGGCTGATGAAATAGTTACGCGAAGCAATAGTTACGCGAAGTAATAGTTACGCGTGTAACGTGATTGGGTCAACTGGGAAAAGGGTTTGGTGATGGGGGTCGGGGTAAAGGACAAAATTTCCACCAATCTTATTATAAGTTATTTTAAGGCTTATGTAGGAGGCAATGTAACCTAGAAAAACTGACCTGAAAAAAATAAGTTTCGAATACTAGCGCGTCAAATAGTTATCGGAGGGCAATTTTTTTCCTCGAGGAAGCTTAAATCAATATTTGAGGTGCAAGTCACTGGGAATCGTCAACACTTGCTATAAATATTATTGAATTGATAAAACATCGCATTTTCAACTTCCAGAAAAAATGTAAACAGAAACTATGTTAACAGCGCCGCCTGGTCTTACAATCGATCACTTAAATCGATTTAAATAGACTTCTGGCGCCATATTCAAAATATAAAAATTATACAAACAGACATAGATGTCTGCTAAAATAATTTTTCTAGATGTGATCTATAATCTAGATGTAATCTATTGATCTAGATGTGAGCTATATAATAGTCTACATGGATGTCTATTTGAATGATCTTTCTATTTTAAATATAACGCCAAAAAGAAATTAAAATTTTCAATCGATTTTAGTGATCCATCGTGAGTCCAGGCGGCGCTATTACCATAGTTTGCTTCAAGTTTTTTTTCGGAAGTTAAAAACGTGATATTTTATGAATTTAATAATATTTATCCCAAGTGTTGAACAATTTTTTGTTATGTTAGTGTTTTGCATTGAAAAATTGGTTCTTCTAATTTTGAAAAATGATCAGATTTCAGAATAAATTTACCATTTCTGTACAATTTTAAGATATGCCGGAATATTGTACTAGAAGTAAATATTTTTAATAAAAAAAATCAATGTATTTAAAGAAGATTAAATTTGTTTACACAATTTGTGGTTATGCTTGCGTTTCACGGAAAATCGTTGTAGTTATTAAATGAGATTTACAATTTATTAACAATTTTAAGTTATATTAACATTTCTCACGGAAACACGGTGATTTTGAACAAAAAATCGTTAGACTTTGAAACTGAAATTTACCATTAAAAAAATTTTTAGTTTCAACTTAAGATACCAATTTTCATCAAATCTAAAAAATTTTGTCCTCTCTTTCCTTTTCCAAACTAAAAATAAATAATCGCGCGAGTAGCGCACGCTTTTTTCTAATAATTTGAAACTGACACGATATAAAAAAAATAACAATCGCGTGCGGTTGGCTAGTTCAATAAAATTTTTTGGTTTTTTTATAAAACTTGAATTTATTAATTTCTGATAATTACCGTTGTATTTTTTTTAATTGCCCTATTTTCCCTGCAGTTAAACCGCTCAACCACTATGATTTCTGTTAAAATAAAAAATTAGACAACTGCAATCCCTTTTTATTGAAAATTATTTGACTTTCGAGTGAAAAATTAAATCTGAAATTCAAGTACATTTTAATTAAATTTTGCATCAGTATTAGCAAAAAATAAGGAAAACATTGATGAAACCATCCTAGAATAGCACACAGGTGGTCGCAATCGAGACTGAGGATCAATAACTGCGAGAGGTTCCTATGATTAATATTACGAACGTAATTAAATCGCTAATTAGACGATTGTTTTTCAATCTTTTTATATTGCGGATATTCGCAGTTATATTCCAAATTCTCGGCATGATTATCATTAATTAATAGATCTCACTCCTACTTGAGTTTCCTCGTCGTAGAAATTCTTGATACGCTTTATAAAGACTTAAACAATAATCCGAGGGGGATCGTAGGGTAGCAAGAAGGACCTTTTTTAAACGAAGTTGAGTCAGGACGCCTTTTTCCTACGAGAAACTTGTTTTTGGGTACTTTCACTTTCATTAGATTCAGTTCTCTTTGATAAATTTAGTTCTTTTTAGTAGGTTCTCTCTTTTGGGTTGTTTTCTCTTCCGAAGAAACAATGTCTTGATGTCCTTTCTTTGATTCTTATTTCTTTCTTTTCTCCACTCGTTTTTTTCCCTTTGTGGTAAATGCAGAGCCGGAATTTTAGAGAAGCCTTTTATTCGTACCTTGACGAAAATGAAAGGATGTTCTCACTTCCGGCTCTGTCGAACCCTCACGAGGTCAGTGAAGGACTTCTGCGTTTTCTTTCCAGATCGGAGGGCTTAAGACCGTCCAGAGAACAGTTGGTACTGGAACAAAAAATTACTATATCAAAAATCCAAAGAAATCAGTAAAGCTTTGAAAACCGGGTCCATAATTTGCACACTTTAAAATTATCTTTTAAGGCTCATCTAGGAGGCAATATAACCTAGAAAAACTTACCTAAAAAAATCAGTTTCGAATGCTAGCACATAGAATGGTTATCGGGGGGCAATATTTTTTCTTCTAGGAAGCTCAAATCCATATTTAAGGTGGACGGTCGCTTGGAATTGACAACACTTGCGATAAATATTATTAAATTATAATATATTGCATTTTCAACTTTCAGAGAAAAGTAAATAAAAGCTTTGTTAACAACGCTGCCCGGTCTTAGGAAAGATCATTATATTTGATTTAAATGGACTTCTGGTGCTATATTAAAGATAGAAAAATTATTTAAGCAGACATAGAATAATTTTTCTACTTTAAATATGACGCCAGAAGTCTATTTGAATCGATTTAAGTGATCGATTGTAAGACCAAGCGGCGCTTTTAACATACTTTCTTTTTACTTTTTTTCTGAAAGTTTGAAATGACACATTTTATTATTTGAATAATATTTATTGCAAGTGCTGACGATCCCGAGGGACTTTCCTCTTAAAAAATGGATTTGAGCTTCCTGTAGAAAAAGAAAATTACCTCGTGATAACCATTTGATACGCTAGCATTCAAAACTGATTTTTTCAGGTTCGATTTTCTAGGTTCCATTGACTTCTACATGAACCTTGAAGTCTTCGTTTCTGATGGTCTCTGTCGAAAAGTAGGTTCTCGATTTTTAAACTTATTTTTGTGAGAAAGTTAAAAAAATACGAGAAATACATTTCTCTACAAAAAATATCAAGGATGATTGAAAGACAAATTTTAAGTATTGATGAGTGCTGTCCTTGAATAGATTCCTCAATTAGCAAAAAAGCAGAGGCATCACTTCTGAAGCAGTGCTGCCTTTAAAAGCGTTCATGCACAAGTCATCAGTTGCACTTGAAAACTGAACAAATCCAAGTTTAATGCTTTCTGAAATCAATGATAGTAAACTGCTATTTAATACATGATGAAAAAAGCAGCAAATTCTAAATATTATCCAGAAATCGAAAATTCAGAAAGAGACAGTAAATGGAATTCCAAATTACATAAATTACATTTTTATACTTTCACTGAACAGAAAAAAATGCAACACTTTTGATGGCACTAAATACAGGAAATTGAACAATGAGATTTACTAAAAATTTTAATAAAATTGTTATTTTATTAAAAATTTTAATAAAAAAGTGTAAGGATTTTTTATAATAGATCTGATAGAAATTTAGCTAAAGAGAAAGATGTAATCTAATCTAGTTTGATAGAGTGATAGGGTACAGGGGATAATGGAGATCTCTTCTGTACAATAATTTCTCTCTAGTATTTCCGAATTAAATCTACTTTTGCTTCTACTTCGAATCAATGTGTAATATTATATATATGTGTGTGTATATATATAATAATATACATCATATATAATTTAATATTTAAAAAAGCCACCAGCCTTGGCCTATTTGTTAAGTACATATAGTGTAACTTAAAATTTGAGTAAATTTTGATCAACGATTACTGCAATACAATCATGTAGCCCTGTAACTGAAAAATTTGATCTTATTAGAAAAGCCTTATTTTCTGCAATATTTGTGTAAATTAATTAAATAATTACAGAAAATTGTCACTAGTCTGTTAGGAGGAGCGTAAAATGGTTGATAAGTTGATTTTCGATGAATTGTTAATTTAATGACATGATCTGATACAGCAACAATTTCAATACACAGAAATATTCTGGAAATAATTCCATGACACTGGGATCTCTTCATTTTTAACCCAAATTTACTTTTTTGAAAATGGTCGAATTTTGATTTGTTATCACAGGGTTACAAACGATTCAGTGTTTTGATTATTACTAATAAATACTTGTTTCTTACTTTGAAAGTTCAATTAATGAAGTATTTTGTTAGAAGGAAACACGAGAAAGGAAATTTTAAACGAATCTAATATTTTGATGCCTCCATGTTGAAAAATATTATTAAAAATTATTTTTTATTTATTTTTATTTCTTTGAATTCGCAGAATTCTCTAAATTCTCTAATAACCTAGAATTCTGTAAAATCCTTGAATTTTCTAAAATCTCTAAACTTCTCTAATTTTCTAAATTCCTTAAATTCTCTTATTACCCTGAGTTTAAGAATTACAATGATTTCAGGGAACCTCAAGGACTGCAAAATAAGTCAAGGAATTCAGGGAATTAAAAAAATTGAAATAGTTTTAATGTAAATTTAAAAAAATACTATTTCAAATTCTTTTTCATTATGTTAATTCCTTAAACTTTTTGAATTTAAGAATTTTAAGGACTTCAAGGAATCCCCGGAACCACAAAATAAGGTAACGAATTAAGGGAATTTACAAGATTTCGTAAGAATTTAAGGTTGATACAAAAAAAAATTTTTTTAATTTTTAACCTTTTTTAAAACCTTCTTAATTTATGTGAATTCTCATATTTTCTAAATCCTCCAAATTCTTTACATTTCCTAAATTCCGTCATTTCCTTCAATTCTGTCAATTTTTTGAATACTCTCAAATCTTGTTATTCCTTGAAATCTCCTAATTCTGTGAATCCTTTGAGTTCTGTGAGTTTTGTAAATCATAATTATTCCGTTAATATGCTAAACTCTATAAATGCCTGAAAATTCTATGTTACTTAAATTTTCCTCATTATATTAATTCTCCCTATTTAGTGAATTCTCCTAACTCTACGAATCCACATAATTCCGTGGACTCTCCTTATTCTGTGAATTCTCATAAGTCTGCGAATTCTTCTTATTTTGTGAATTATCCGAGCTCTAATAATCCTCCTAATTCTGCGGATTCGTCTAATTCTGCGAATTAACCTAATTTTGTGAATTATCCTAATTCTGTAAATTCTCCTGACTCTGTCAATTCTTATAATTCTATGAATTCTCCTAACTCTGTGAATCCTCTTAATTCTGCGAATTCTTATAATTATGTAGAGTATCCTAATTCTGTAAACTCCCCTAATTCTGTGAATAATCCTTATTCTGTAAATTCTCCTAACTCTACGAATTATACTAATTCCCTGAATTACCTAAATTTTTCAAATTTTCTGAATTTTGTGAATTCCCTGAATTCTGTAGATTCCTTCAATTTTCCTCATTAGGTGGATGCTCCTAATATTGTGAATTTCCCTAATTCTTTGAACACTCCTAACTCTGTGAATCCCCATAATTCTGTGAATTCTCATGATTCTGTGAATTCTCTCTTGTTCTGTGAATTTTTTTAATTATGTGAATTCATCTAACTCTGTGAATTCTCCTAACTCTGCAAATTTATTTAATTCTGCGAATTCTTATAATTCTGCGAAGCTTTCTAATTCTGTAAATTCGCCTTATTCTGTGAATTCTGCGAAGCCACTTTATTATGCTAATCTTATTTATTCTGTGAATTCTCCTGATTCTGTGAATTCTCGTGATTTTGTGAATTTTTTTAATTTTGGGAATTATTATAATTCTGTGAATGCTCCTAACTATGCGAATGATTCTGCTAATTCTCCTTATTTTGTAAAGTTTTCTAATTCTGTAACTTCTCCTTATTCTGTGAGTTTTTTTTTATGATTTTTGTAAATTCCCTCAAATCTGTGAACTCATTGAATTTTGTAAATTTGTTATGTTATGTGAATTCCTTAAATTCTGTTAATTCTCTGATTTCTCTGAATTTCCTGAATTTTTTAAGTTTAGTGATTTCTGTAAATTCCTTGAACTCCTCATTCTAAGAATTTTCCTAATTCTGTGAATTCTTTTGAATCTATGAGTTTTCTTATTTTTGTGACTTTATTAAATCCTATTTATTCTTCATTTTTTGAATTCTAAGCATTACCTGAATTTCCGAAATTTCAGTTTTCGAGCACTTCAAGAATTCTAAGGATTTTAAGGAATTCAACTCTTAATTCTACAAATTCTCTAAATTCTATGAATTTTATCAATTTTATTAATTCTTTGAATTCTATAACTTGCTTGATTTACATGTATTTCCTATATTTTGTAAATTCACTTAATTTTGCGAATGCCTTGAATTCTGTGAATTCTGCTAATTTGTCGAATGCCCTAAATTCTGTAAATTCTCCTTATTTTAGGACTTCGCGTGATTTTGTGAATTCGCGTAATTCTGTAAATTTCTTTAATTCATAGTATATTGCCAATTTCTTGAATTCTTTAAATTCTTCGAATTCTCTGAATTTCCTGATTTCTGTGAGTTCCCTGAATTCTGAAAATTCGATGGTTTCACCCAATTTTGTAAATTCCTTAAATTCTGATTATTCCTTGAATTCTGCAAATTCCCTGATTTCCTTGAATTCTGTGTTTTTCTTTAATTCTACTAATTACCTGAATTCTCGGAACTCAAGCATTTCGAAGACATAAGGGAACCCAAGAACTTCAATATAATGCAAGGGATTTAGAAGAATTAAAACGAAGTCAATGTGAATTCCGAATAATTTCAAATAATATACTGTACCAGATGGTATATTTTTTCTTAAGCAAAATCCGAAGCTGCATTAGAAAAATTTGTTTCTTTTCTCAGTACAAAAAATTTAAGTCTTGTCATTTCATCTAATTTGCTAAGGAAGAAAACAAAAGTATCTTTCAGTTTGGTTTCGTTTTTTGGAAACTAAACAAAAGTCTTTTACAATTTTATTCGAATTAGAGCTAAAGTCTTTCTATCAAAATAAGATTTTGAAAAATAGAAGACCGAATAAAATGAAGTCTCATATAAAAACGTGTCTAGATTTGTGAAATCCCAGTGTTATGTTATTGTACTTCCAGAAGAGCTTTTGCAACAAGTCTTCAGCTTAGCACTCGGTGCATCATCTTAGATGGAACGAAGCTTTTGCCCTCCTCGAGCATCCGTCGATAGCATATATATGAATGTAATATAGTCACGTGCTTATTGATTTTAATCACGAGCAGATGCAAACTGCGAGAAGGCAAGAAAGCTGAGACAGAATACAGAGGCAGAGACAGAGAGCAGTGTTTATCGCAGAGTACGGATCAGACATCATCGTACTCGAGAGAATTGTTTGGCAAAGGAACAGAGAGATCCTTACACTGTAACCAAGGGTCAGTGGGAAGGCTGTCCCGATGGCTGGAATGATGGAGAGAGTGTTGGTTGTGGTGGTCCATTCAGGTTCAGGCAGATGGGGGGTAGTTGTCTTACCATGCCACTTATAGATTGCTGGAGAATTCCTTGCTGTGATGCATTCGATGAAACTGAGGGTCGCCGAGACCCACGAATACTGTTCATACTCGAGCTCAGAAGGTAAGGAACGCTGCTACTTGTGATCGGCATTCCACCCTGGGAAGCATCGACGGGATGCACAATTGCACAAAATTCACAGATTCCAATCATCATTTCACAATCATATTTCATTCAGCTCATATCAACCAAAAATTAGTCAACGTAGGCGTCGCACGCCTACAAAAAAGGGTTTCGTAGCCTATTAAGACGTTCATTAATTTGCTTTAATCTCCTCCTACCATACTTTCCATCCCCTTCTCCTCCTCCTTTCGCCTGCTTCCCCTTCCCACTATCAACCCTCTATTCTCTCACCTCCTACTTCCCATCCCCACTTTCCCTGCTTCCCCGACCCGTACATTACCTTAATTTTCCTCACTTTCCCTCACAGGCATAAAGTACGAGGAACGGACACCCAACTGAAACTATAAAAGTTTTTTCCGGGGTTACGAAACCCGAAAAACCAAGGTATAATTGTAGAAGTATAAGTCTGATAAGTAGGTTGCGTAACCTGTTTATATCTATTGTATCAAATTTAATATAAAGGTTTTACACCCCGTTTCTCTCTCTTTCTTAACCCACCTTCTCCCTAATTGATTCCTCCTTTCCCTTTCTACACTTCCTTCCCTTTTTCACACATCCTTCCCTCACCAGTTCCCTTTCTCTTTGACCCACTCCTTCTTCTGTTTCCTGTCCCACACACACCCATATCTCGCAACCATATCTTCACCCCCTCCTCATTTACCTTTCATTAATCCTCTCACTCCTCACTCACTTACTGTCACTCCAATAACCCATAGCAACCGTTTCTAGAGGGTTATTATTCTGAGCACATCAATATTTCCGGTAGCAAATCGCCGCATAGTGGGGCAAAAAAGTGTCTTTGGACAAATCAATTTTTATACTATTAATTTGATTTGGACGTGCTTTTTTTTAAAGGAGGATTTAAAAATTTTGAAAAAATTTGTGGGCTTCAATTTTTGATAAAAAAAATTTATTTATTTTTCATTCAACAGCAAAATTGCCTTTTTTAACTTTTTTTAGTACAATTTTTTTTTGGTTTTTTAGGGTCATCAAACCATATCTTATACATGTGTTAAAACTATTCATAAATAATTTCCAGCTGGTAACAATAACTTAATAAAATTGATTAATACACTATGAATAAATAATAAACAAAGATTATTTTTCTAGATTTGCAATGCTTAGCTGTTTCAAATCCAGAGTTTTGCTTTTGGTTAATAAAAAAATTTGTAGTTTTGTTATTTTTCGGAGAAAACGGTCAATTTTTCTTTACAAAATTGTCTGAAAATGTCTTTTTATTGATTTTTTGTGATGAAATTTTTCAAATTGAGATAATTATCAATTATTTAAAAAATATTCATAAACAAATTTAGAGATTGGCTATTTTCCAACGAATGTGCTTCATTTTTGTTTACAAATCAGCTTAGAATATGTTTTGCAAAGAATCTTTGCTATGATGCTTTTCAAATTGACAAAACTGGTTAATTATTAAACACTTATAATAAACAAATACAGAAATGCGCTATCTTTCAACGAATGGGCTCAATTGTTATTTACCGAATTGTCTAAGAATGTCTTTCCGATAACCCTTTGCTATGAAATTTTCCAAACTAAAAACAATCATTGATTATTTAAATAATTTTTATAAACAAAAAAAGTATTACAGAAAGCAGTCTTCGGAAAGGCATTACTAGTCGATTCCGTAAACAAAAATTTAACGGATTTGTTAAAAAAATAGCTAAACTCTGCATTTTCTTATAAAAATTGTTTAAATAATTAATAGTACTTTAATTTGTGAAGTATAAAAGAAAAAAGTTATCGAAAAGACATTTTTGTTGATTCCGTGAAAAACTGAGCTTGTTCGTTGAAAAATAGCTAAACCCTGATAATACTTCTAAATTTATAAAGTATTATAGCGAAGAGTTATTGAAAACGCTTTTTTAGTTGATTTCGTAAAAAATAATAAGGCTCATTTGTTAAGAAATATCTATACATCGAATGTTTTAAGGAAACTTTTTTTTTTTAAATAGCCAAATAATATTTATTTTTAATTAATCGTAATAAAACATTAATTTCTCTCACACTTTAAAGCAAAACTTTTGATTTAAACAAGCTAAGCATTGCCAATGCCAAAAAATAACTTTTGTTCATTAATTTGTTTATAACGCAATAAACCATTATTTTTAATATGCTTATTTACTAAAAATTATTTTTAAATAGTTCTAGCACATATATAACGCCTTGTTTATTAAATGAGTAAAACTTTTTAAAAAATCATACTTCTTGAAATAAAAAAAATTAAATTTTGCTGTCAAGTAAAAAATTCACCAAATTTTTTATCAAAAATCCAAGAATAAACATTTTTTTGAAATTGAAAAACCTTTTGATAAAAAAACAACCAAATCGACAGAACGGTGTTCGCTAAAAATTTATTCGGGTACAAACATTTCTTTTGACCCAAATTCAATTTTTCACAAAATTTATTTTACCTCAAATCTTTTGACAAAATAGAAATTTCCTATAATTTGTATTTATCTGAATTACCAATTTATTGATCACATATAGTAATTCGAAAAAAATAAAAAAATATTAAATAGTAATTTAGCATTATAAAATAATATGAAATTATAATTCGCAAAATAGAAGTTAGTTTAATTGGCAATTAGGATTAATAAAAATTAGAGAAAATTGCTGTTCGGTCTGACAATTTTAGGGTGAAAAATTAATATTATAAAAAATTTAATTTAGGGAATATTCCTGCACCTACAAGTACGCAAATAACAAAACAAAAAAAAAACGGTTATCTATTTTTTTCATAGAACTATAGATTATGGTGGTTCAGAAAATACTTCTTTTTAAATGTCAGTCCTACAAAGTATTTCTTTTAGTGTCCAAACTGACCCCTGATTTTTTACAGAATTTATAAAATATATTCAAATGTCCCCCAAGTCCGTTTTTGTAAACAAAGTGTTAATTTTATTTGAAAAATCGATGTTTATATTTTTTGCAGCATGCACACATTTTACTCTTTTAAGTAAAATACATCACTAAGAGTTTTCACAGAATTAAAAAAAAAAGTATTTAGGGGTGCCCCGAGCCGCTTTTTAAAAAAAAATAGTTATTGAATTTAAATAAACGCTGCTAATTGATTTTCCTACCTGAAAAGTCATATAATGTTATCTTTTCA